>JAJGRW010003160.1:0-51217 GCA_025461045.1 Carex parvula
AATATGAGTAAAGATATACTAAACAGTGCGCAAACTCATGACATTAGTTTCTACATCCAACTTGAATCATGTACTTTCTTGAATTTCAGCAATGCTTTTTACAGAAAATGTTGGCATTTGTTAGATTCTTTTTTTTTTTTTTTTTGAAAAACTTGCTCTCTTTTCTAAGCTGTTTGTCGTATCCAGTATGACGAAGCTCGTGAATATGTAGACAGAGCAAGGAAATGCTTGGCAACTGAACTTGCAGCACTGGTACTTATTTCCCTCTTTTCTAATATCATTTTTAGTTCATGTAAAGAATAACCAACAATGTTACTCATTGTAACCTTGGGACAACTTGCTTTGTCAAAAATAAATTAGAAAAGACTTTTTCTTTAAGCAGCAGAAAAGAAAAGGTTATAATTATTTAGCCTTCCTTTTTTTAAATCTCATCCACATGTTTCATTTACCTCTTCACAAACCTAACTTGTGACTTATGGACCCTCCAGTGGTACAGAAAGATACTCCGCCTTCTAAGTGGGGTCCACTGGCTTCTATTATAACGATTGGAAGGCCCACTCAGAAATATGATAGATATATGTGAACATTAATACTAGGTAGTTGAATGTGAAATATTAATATGTGAACGTTTCTATTTACCTTGCTGAGAGCATCCAGTTTGGGAATTCTTCTTTCTGTTCAAACCTGTATCAGAATATCACCAGAAAAAAAAGCATATTGAAAACAAACTGACATGGTTATCGAAAAACCAATTTGGAATTAAACATAAATGGAATTCACATACAAGTTCCAAAAAATTACCAAAATTCTTATGTTGCATTAAATGAAGAAACACTAATCTTGGTGTATTTATGTTAACATCAGGTTCTTGAGAGCTACGAGCGTGCATATACCAACATGGTCAGGGTTCAGCAGTTGTCAGAGCTAGAAGAGGTATCTTGTATGAGCTTTTCTTTTGTTGCTAGGCATAATTTGTCATGCTTGGTGCTTGGTGTTCTTCAGAGTTGTCTGACAAGTATTGTATTTCTATGTGAAAACAGGTAATTGATTACTGCACTCTGCCGCTAAGTACTCCGATTGCCGACGGAAGAAGGGAGCTTATTCGAATATGTGGAGTGAGCGCATCAAGGGTGCAAAACGAAATGTTGAGGTTGTTGCACTTGCACCTCTGTAAATATCTTTTGTAAATTTGTAAATGCTACATCATTTAGGAGGTGAAATAATATGAATTGTTAAAACTTAAAGAGTGATGTTGCATTCATCATTAGAATAGGAAGTCCTGAGTATGAATGATACAAGGCTCATACATTTGGATTCATGTCGTCTATGTGCTAGTTGATGTCCTACAATGTCTCATGGATCTAACACCTCTTGATTGCAATACTGGATATTTGTACTAAAAATAAGGTTATAATATCAGGTGTGGCAAGCCCTACTTACGGTAAGAGAGCTGGTGCTTCCTCCTAGCAAAGATGTAGAGACTTGGCTTAAATTTGCCTCTCTTTGCCGTAAAAGTGGTCGCATCAGCCAGGCCAGATCTACTCTTACGAAACTCTTACAGGTCTCTCCTATCTAATAAAATGTTCTAATAATTGAAGCCTTCAGTTATATCTTCTGTTAAAGTGTTATTGCAGAGCATTAGTTTTAGTCATGTTTATTGAACTGTTATGGCATCATCTGCCCCTCCCGTGAAATGCTGACTGATGTTGTTTGGTTTGGTTTTTGTTAAGTACATTTTTCTCTGGATTTTGATTTGCACGTGCTTTTTTGTCACATGGTGTCCCTATTTCAACCTATTGGTATGGTTATTATTCAAATAACAGTATCATGCAGTCCTTTATGGTAAATGACACAGTCCTCTCTTGTTTGCATGCAGAATGACACTGAATCAGTTCCTGCAATTTCATCAAAGCATGGATATTTTCAAGTCATGGCTGCATACCTGAATATGAGTGGTCTCTAGGCGATGACATCACACGACGTGAAGCATTTTCTAGGTTACAGGTACAATTTTATGACATTCTTATCCAAATTTAGTCGTAAAATATCGAGTTCGGAGCGGAAAAAGATGCTGAACAAAAATTAACAGAATTAGCATGTTGCAAATGCAGATTTAAGCCCATTTTATTAGCAGTCTGATTGTATTTATTTCTTGTTGTCTGGGTAGCTAGAACAATTTGTCACTATACAATGCTAGTATCAAGTTTATCTAAATAGAATTGAAAACATAAACAATTATTAAGCTGGGCAAATGCTGTACAATGGCATGTTTCGTACTAGTAGTAGGGGCATATGTACTTGCAGACATGATCATTGAAGTTTTAAGCTGGAAAATGCACAGCTGGACAAAAAACTAACCCCATTGGTAAGTGATTTGTTATATTCTGTATTTCATATTTAGGAGCTAGCAATGCAGCTTGCAAACAGTACAAATGATTATTCTGGTATTCCACTAAGTACATCAGCTGTATCTTCGCGTGAACGTGTCCCACTCCTTGCGAAAGTTTATTGAGACTGGTACATGGAAAAGAGCACTTTCTCCTGGACTAGATGATGAATCCATTCGGGTATTGAAGTAATTATACAATGTAACTGTACTGTCCTAATATTGTTGTTCGTAGGCCCTTGAGTCCATTTCTTAGTGTTACTTGCTTTTGTTTTTATGGAGCTTTGTGAGACTGGTACCGGTACGTACTGCATGATATAAGCAGGTATGGCCTTGTTCAGTCTTATCTGCTACCTGATACATATCCACGAGTTATGGCCAGTATTACAGTTTTAATTGTTTGTGAGGGTCTCCCTTTTGTTTATATTTCTTTTGAGATCTGAGGCCTGCCTATCAATATGCAGATATGCTACAATCGTTAAAGAATGCCACAATTTGTGCGAAGGATTGGGGGAAGGCATGGCACACATGGGCATTGTTCAACACAGCTGTTATGTCTCACTACACTAACAAGGGCCGCAGCGAGATAGTGGGGAAGTATGTCGTAGCGGCTGTCACTGGCTACTTTTACTCCATTGCTTGTGCATCCACTTCTAAGGGAGTTGATGACAGCTTACAGGTGTCAAAATTTCTAAAGCAATAGACCTAGTATTACGTGGAAACACTGCATTCTCTCAAAAGTTAAGACTGAAAATGTTGAGAAAGATAATTGTAGAGTGTAGTGGTTAATATAATCCAACTTGACATTAAGTTTAGATTAACACTCATTTGGGTTTGTAAAGTATTGCATATTCAGCCAGTGCATTCCAATATCAGCTGCAATTAGCTGATCACCTCTTTGCTACACTGCCCGTTCCCCAAAAGTAACTAAGCGCAACAACATTCAAATCACAACCGCACAATTTTGACTCTTTTAAGAGTCAATTTTGCGAATAAGTTTCATTGTGCATACTTATTCTCAATTATCCCTCACCGTGCTATTATGCATCAACTACACCTTGATCTATTGATTTAACTCACTTGTGTGCAACATTTGTAACTGAATGGTAAACACAACAACCAACAGAGTAAAATAAGCAACAATTGGAGACACATTTGGTCAAACATTAGTTAAAGTCAAGCATATAATCTTTGTTCTTTTCTTTGATTTTATATATTTGATTGTTGCTAATCCTGGTACCTATCTTGTTATTTGCTTTTAGGATATTTAAGGCTTCTTACTTTGTGGTTTAACTATGGTGCCACTACGGAGGTCCAGATTGCATTACAAAAGGGATTTTCACTTGTCAGAATTGAGATGTGGTTAGTTGTGTTGCCGCAGATAATTGCAAGAATCCACTCAAATAATAGGGCTGTGAGAGAACTTATACAGGCATTGCTAGTTCGCATTGGACAAGGCCATCCTCAGGTCTGGTTTATGCAATTCATAATTTTGTTTGATTTATATTTAATTAAGGATCCAACATGCTGAGGGCTAACATACCTGTTAACAGTGCCAAATATGTCAGATGGGTTTTACCATTTCTTTTTTCATGGAAAAGTTGAAATAGATCGACAGGTACCCAAACATGCTGGTCCAACAGGGACGGAAATGGAACTGGCATGGAGTATTTCATAACCACTTGGTTCAGGAAACATTATATGTGTGCAAGCATGGCAATGAATGCACATCTGGGGTTCTCTGAAACGATAGAGTTTTGTTTCAGATGTACCAAATTGGTGTTTTTATAGAATATAATCAATTTTCACTGGTTCAGTTGAACTAGCCAGGTGTCAGTTTCATTCTATTTTTATGAGTTCTTACCTGTATGCATGGCAGGCCCTGATGTACCCCCTACTGGTGGCATGCAAATCAATAAGTGTATTGAGGCAACGCGCTGCCCAGGAGGTGGTCGACAAAATCCGGCAGCATAGTGGTCGTCTTGTTGATCAAGTTGGTTATTTCTCAATTTAATATTTTCCTTTCTTCATCTTCTGTCAGCTTGATATTTCTACAATAAGGAATTTTTGTGAATCGAAATTTGATCCGCATCTTCTGGAATTCTAATCTTCTTTAAATGACTACAGGCTCAGCTGGTTTCGAAGGAGTTGATTAGAGTGCAATACTCTGGCATGAGATGTGGTATGAGGCGTTTGAGGAGGCAAGCCGGCTCTATTTTGGAGAGCATAACATAGAAGGCATGCTTGCCGTGCTTGAACCTCTTCATGCTATGTTAGAGAAAGGAGCAGAGACTGTCAAAGAAGATGCTTTCATTCAGGTAATTGCATGATAATACTCTTACAAAGCCCTGCAGAAAGACCAGCTTTGTATGAATTTTACATATTTAATATAGAATGAGGCTATGGTACTATGCATAGCGCAGATTGGTCCATACTATGGATCAATATTTTTCGTTTTCAAAGTCCAGATAGTCGATCTGCACCGTTCAACATGATTTTCATATAAAAATGTACTTGCAGACTAAATTTTTCATTTTTTATAATTTTTTACTATTTTTTAGATAGGTAAAAATCCACTATTCTTTAATGGTCTAGAACCTTTAGATCAAGTGATTTTCTACCTATCTAAAAATACAGTAAAAAAAAATTCTTGCACCATATTTTTAGCCCTTGATGCGCCATATTTTTGCACCAGTAGAAAAAAACAAGATAGCTTTTGTTGTTTGCTTTAATCTGTTGTAGTTCTGACCTGAATTTTCTACTATGAAAAATGGATGCAGGCTTATGGCCGCGAATTGGCCGAAGCTCGAGAATGCTGCAAAAAATATAGAACTACCGGAAAGGATGCTGAACTAACTCAGGTTCTTTTTCATCTGACATATAAGCGTGTGCATGATGAAGTAGCTTCTCAACTTCCTTGATTTTATTGATTTTTTATGATATTTTTAACACTCTTCAGGCATGGGATTTATATTATCATGTGTTTAGAAGAATAGACAAGCAGCTCCCGAGCCTGACTACACTAGACTTGCAGGTTAGCAACTTCTTTCACTTTTTTTTTCCTGTTTGTTTCTGGGTAAACCAGTGATTTCTATGAAAATGAAAAAGAGTTGACTTTGTTTTCACCTTTCGTTTTTTTTTCTTCCCTGGCAGTTTGTTTCACCTGAGTTGCTAAAATGCCGTAATCTTGAACTTGCTGTACCAGGAACTTATTGTGCCGGTTAGTGCATAATTATTATTTTTGTTCTTTTTTATTTTTTCCAATGGAGTCCTAGAGAGGTTTTGTTATCCTTATCAATTGTGCTGTAACCACAACTCATAGCGTTATATGCGATTTGGTGAACCAGGCCCTATTTAGATGAGCCTTTTTTTTTGTGGAATTAGGTTCTGATGCTATGGACCCACTAATAGTCAGGTTGGGTTCTGGTCAATGGACCATGGCCTGACTTGATGCATTTAATTTTGAATTAATAAGCTCCTAAACAGTTGAAAACGTCTTTAATTAGATAGTAAATGTATGACAGAAAACAGATATGAAAGGACTCCTTGACCCAATGGTTGTTCAGGTTACGCTAGGTCTCCGCTGCGTATTACTTTTTTAATAAAAAATTGCTTGGTGGACATCAATCATACGATTTAATGGAAGTGAATATTCTTGGTGTGAATGATTTGTAATTCCAATTTGGAATTATATTTTGTGCATCAGATGCGCCTGTGGTGACAATAGGCAGCTTTGCACCACAGCTGGTGGTGATAACATCGAAGCAGAGACCAAGAAAGCTGACTATTCATGGCAGTGACGGAAAAGACTATGCCTTCTTGCTCAAAGGTCACGAGGATCTTCGCCAAGACGAACGTGTCATGCAGGTCTTTCTCTCTCACACACTGACACACTTTTTACACCATTGAAAATGTGTGTCACACTGGCATGTCAGGGCAGGTAGAAAACATATTGTACCAGAATTATTATATTGAAAATAATTTCTGTCGATAAAATGGCTAAGAAAATATAATGCAGATAAATTGGTGGGATACACTGGTTTTGAGTTGAAAAAGTTGATGTTTTCTGGTATGTTATACTGGTGTAGTCCTCAGTAACTGAACCAGTATGTATGCAACTGTGTTGACTGCCAATCATGGTTGGAATAGTTCTGGTATCACATGATCTCATGTGCACTGTTTTTTTTTTAGACGGATAACAGAATTACATTCGCTATTTCTTCTTCTTCTCTGTAGTTATTTGGATTGGTAAACACCCTTCTAGAGAATTCTAGAAACACTGCAGAGAAGGATCTTTCAATCCAGAGATATGCAGTTATTCCTTTATCTCCCAATAGTGGCTTGATTGGGTGGGTACCAAATTGCGACACTCTCCATCAGCTCATCCGGGAATACAGAGATGCTAGAAAGGTTCCTTATTTAATTCTCTCCAGAGTCTGCTATTATATTCTTATTTAGTTACGGAATTCTTCACTTGTATTTTCATTTCAGATTTTTCTAAACCAAGAACACAGACTTATGTTGGCGTTTGCACCCGATTACGATCACTTACCCCTGATTGCGAAAGTTGAAGTGTTTGAGCATGCTTTGCAAAATACTGAGGGTAACGACCTTAATAAGGTAAAAAAGTTGATTACCTTTTGCATTATCAAACTAACCCTCTTTCTAAAAGTATACAAAAGTTTTATGAAGTATATTAATTTGGTAGGTACTGTGGCTTAAGAGTCGCACCTCTGAAGTCTGGCTTGAAAGGCGCACAAATTACACCAGGAGTCTAGCTGTTATGAGTATGGTACGTACATTATACATCTCTTTATTCATCAATTTTCTTTTCAACAAGTTAGAAATGAATTTATTGTGACCTGGTAATGACTCGTTAGAACCATTTCCGTCAATCTTTGTAGGTCGGCTATCTTCTAGGTTTGGGAGACCGGCATCCAAGCAATCTTATGCTGCACCGATACAGGTAACTACAAATAACTATTGAAAATATTTCTGAAGTCTTTCTTATTTGTTAAATTTTTTGTTTGGTTTGCTTTGCAGTGGAAAAATACTGCATATTGACTTTGGAGATTGCTTTGAGGCCTCGATGAATCGGGAGAAATTTCCTGAAAAGGTACCAATTTCTGGACATTATTAAGGAACTTACAAATTGACTTTCCATTTTACCATTATATTTAACACTTTTGCATTTGCCACTAATATTGCATATTTGAATGGACTTATATCTTGATTTCTCCATTGAAAAGATGGTCTAGTCAAATTAAGAAAATAAATAGTTTGCTTAACATAATCATCTTGATTTCTCTGTATAATTTGGTGCCCTATCATGTTGACTGGGTTTTATTAACAGTATTAGAAAGGAATATCTCCTTTGAGTCGGTACAAAATTGGTAATAACTAAGGGAATATATTGTTCTTCTTGCCATTTTTTATCTTTAGGTTAGGTGTTGTTTAGAGGTATCATAAAAAGTGAGGCTTTTGTTGCAACTATGAAATTCGGGCCTGCATTTGCAGATGAAGTTTTTGATTTTATTTTTGAACCCTCCTTTTTGTAAATACCAATTTTAAGAAGCATTGCTTGTCTTTATAAAGCAAATTTTAGAGAGAAAAAAAAACCACTAGCTAAAGTAAGTACATTCTCAGGTCCCATTCAGATTGACACGCATGCTAGTTAATGCAATGGAGGTAAGTGGTATAGAAGGCAACTTCAGATCAACCTGTGAGAATGTCATGCAAGTACTTCGTACCAACAAAGACAGTGTTATGGCGATGATGGAGGTACCATTTTTAACCTCTCATCCTTTATTTCCTGAATCTGAGCAGTATTTTCTTATAACTGTGCTTCTTATTTCAGCAATGATGATCTTTCCCTTGCATTTCTTGACTCATAAATTGAGAACCTAAGGATCCAAAATGAGACCTTTCTTTTGAATCATTGACTGAAAATTTTCCATTATTTTGATTTTCAGGCCTTTGTGCATGATCCTCTCATCAATTGGCGTCTGTTTAATTTCAATGAGGTTCCTCAAGTTTCAAATATTGGAAATGCATATGTTCATCCTATCGTGAATAGTGAAGAAACTAATTCACAAAGCAAAGACCTCGCCCATCCTACCCGCGGGGCTCGTGAGAGAGAATTACTTCAGGTAATAATTTTTTCCTTCCCCCATAGAATATGATTGAACTATTATGAAATATTCTTCTGTCAAAATACCAAAATTTCATCTGGTAAATAATGCTGCTGGACTTCATCGGTTAGGTATACAGTCTGGTAAAGGGTATTGGTAGTGAACTATACATTTGTGTTAATTGACCTCAATACAGTCTCTATCAACAGATAACCAGCACATAGACTTGCTTAATTAAATAGCTAGTTTATTTGGGATCAAATGTTATTGGTTAATAAACTAAGAGTAAGGCTATGGTACTATGCATACGCATAATGGTCCGTACTATGGATCAATATCTTCATTTTCAAAGTCCAAACAATCGATCTGAACCGTTCAACATGATCTCCATAGAAAAATGTACTTGCAGACTAAATTTTACTATGTTTTTAGATAGGTAGAAAATCACTTGATCTAAAAAGTAGTGATTTTAAAAAATGCGCTATGCATAGTACGGACTTTGGAAACAAATATATTGATCTGTAGTACACGTACGCGCTATGCATAGTACCATAGCCTCACTCATACACTAATGTAATCCTTTTATCTGGCTGTTAATTCACTGTTTTTTTAAGAAGACTAATTTTAGTTATAATTGTTGTTCCTGCTTTTCACTGATCCAGGCGGTGAATCAACTAGGGGATGCCAACGAAGTACTAAATGTGCGTGCAGTGGCAGTCATGGAAAGGATGAGCAACAAACTCACAGGCCGTGACTTTTCGTCGGGATCCTTGCTGTCCTCAGCTTCTGCTGGCCCAGGACCCATATTGTCAGGGACTGAGAATGCCGGTGGCAATACGGTAACTGGAGATACGGGTCGAGATACGGAGCATGGTTTGTCAGTGAAAGATCAGGTTCAGAAGCTCATCTTACAAGCCAGATCCTCTGAGAACCTATGCCAGAGCTATGTTGGGTAAGTGGCATGTATTGTGATTATCTTTTTTTTTATTTGATTCAACAAGATCGTTATGCTCACGAGTGTTGCACCTTTAGTGGTTAGAAATGTCTGTACTGTCCAATAAAAATAATAATGAACTCACAAAGAGAATACCAAACTATTGTGTTGGTAACCGTGTGTTAGAATTTGTTCTGTATAAGCAAATAATTCCATTCTGGCTTGATGGGGTACTACCTCAAGTTGTACTTGTTTTTCGTCCTTTTTTCATTTCTCGTTTATGAAACTAGCTGTGCTAAACCAAGAACCAGGTTTTAGCAAATATTTTATTTTGGGTTGACCTTCACCTATTGATTTCTGAAACTGGCCAACAAATCTCAACGCTGTCTTCTATCAAGATGAACCCACCATGACGGTTTGAACTTTGGTAGAATGTTATCATGACAAATTAGCTACGGTTAATTTTGGTAGATGAGGGCTACTTTATAGTACATAGTTATGCAAATTCTCATATAAATTTTTTTTTTTGAAGGTGGTGCCCATTTTGGTGAACATTCACTACAATTATGTATATAATTTGTACATATGTTGTACATAATAGCTATTGCTTCTCATGTATCTATGTTTCACTTGATATTTCATATTTATTCAATGTATGCCAAAGATGCAAGGGGAAATTTTTTCTTGATGTGCTCCTTTTATTTGTGATTTATGGTATTTGAGAATGCAAATATCCTTGTTTTCCTTTCTTAGGCCTAGCTATGAGGAGTTAATTATTGACAATCATACTTGTAACTTCGCAGTTTCACCAATGAAAGAAATTTAAAAATTATAAATTTTATTACCCATTAACTTGATTTGATTCGACTTGCATCTCTTTAAAGTCATAGTATCATATCTGAGCAAGTGGTTTTCTGTGCAATTGAAGAGAATGGTGAATGGTGATATTAATTGGTAGAATGGGGAAGAAGCTACTATGCATTCACGGGTAGGAATGAATATTATGGGTATGATCAATGTTTTTAAATGTGGTTATGCGGTATGCGGCCGCATATGTGGATTTTTATGTTGATTTATATATGTAGATTTTAAAATGAGAATTTACATATAGAGAGAGAGAGAGAGAGAGAGAGAGAGAGAGTTGGGCTATGGTGAGTTGTGAAGTAAGAGGTCATTTTTACTTCACGCTCATATTTTTATTTTGAAAATTCAAACAACCGATCCGAACCGCTCAACATGTTCTAAATATTGAAATGTGCTTGGAGACTAAATTTTACATTTTTTGGAATTTTTTTACTATTTATTAAGTCGCTTCGAAAATTGCTGATCTGGTGGTTCATAAATTTTTACTGTTCACATTGGATTAACAATTTTCAAAATGGCTTAATAAATAGTAAAAAAATTCAAAAAAATGTAAAATTTAGTCTCCAAGTACATTTCAATATTTAGAAAATGTTGAACGGTTCGGATCGGTTGTTTGGATTTTCAAAATGAAAATATGGCGTGAAGTAAAACGTTTTACTTCACAACTCACCATGGTCTATCTCTCTCTATATATATATATATAGAGAGAGAGAGAGAGAGAGATGAGCTATGGTGAGACGTGGAGTTAAACCAAGTTTTTACTCCATGACACTATATTTTCATTTTGAAAATCTAAACAACCGATCCAAACCGCTCAACATGTTCTCTACTTGAAATATGTTTGGAGACCAACTTTTATATTTTTTGGAATTTTTTTACTATTTATTAAGTCATTTTGAAAATCGCTGATCCGGTGGTCCAAAATTTTTTACTGTTTTTTACTGTTCACAGTGGATCATCGATTTTCAAAGTGGCTTAATAAATAGTAAAAAAATTCCAAAAAATGTAAAATTTAGTCTCCAAGCACATTTCAATATAGAGAACATGTTGAGTGGTTCGGATCGGTTGTTTGAATTTTCAAAATGAAAATATGACGTGGAGTACAAACTTGTTTTACTCCACGTCTCACCATAGCTCATCTCATATAGATAGATATATATATATATATAGGGGCTGGCTACTATGCTTATATAAGCATATGCCCACATATGCTTATAACTCATTTTTGCGTTTTCAATGTTCAAATGGTCGATCCGACCGTTTATCTTGTTCTCCATATTAATATGTGCTTGGAGACTAAATTTTACATTTTTCTGAATTTTTTTACTATTTATTAAGCCACTTTGAAAATTGCTGATCTGGGTGAACAGTAAAAATAGTGTTTCCAAAATTCTGGACCATATGATCAGCAATTTTCAAAGTGGCTTAATAAATAGTAAAAAAATTCAGAAAAATGTAAAATTTGGTCTCCAAGCACATATTAATATGGAAAACAAGATGAACGGTCGGATCGACCATTTGAACATTGGAAACTCAAAAATGCTTATTTAAGCATATGTGGGCATATGCTTATATAAGCATAATAGCCAAGCACTATATATATATATAGTGCTTGGCTATTATGCTTATATAAGCATATGTCCACATATGCTTATAACTCATTTTTGCGTTTCCAATGTTCAAATGGTCGATCCGACTGTTCATCTTGTTCTCCATATTAATATGTGCTTGGAGACCAAATTTTACATTTTTCTGAATTTTTTTACTATTTATTAAGCCACTTTGAAAATTGCTGATCATATGGTCCAGAATTTTGTTGCACTGTTTCTACTGTTCACCCGGATCAGCAATTTCAAAGTGGCTTAATAAATAGTAAAAAAATTCAGAAAATGTAAAATTTGGTCTCCAAGCACATATTAATATGGAGAACAAGATGAACGGTCGGATCGACCATTTGAACATTGGAAACGCAAAAATGAGTTATAAGCATATGTGGGCATATGCTTATATAAGCATAGTAGCCAGCCCCTATATATATATATATATATATATATATATATATATGGCTAATATGCTACGCGTAGCATAGAGGGCCTCCGTGCTACGGCTCAATTTTTAAGTTTTCAAAATCCTAACGGTCGATCCGAACCGTTCAACGTGATCTCCATATGAATATGTACTTGCAAACCAAATTTTACATTTTTTAGAATTTTTTTACTATTTATTAAGCCACTTTGAAAATTGCTGATCCAATGGTCCAGAAGATTTTACTGTTGTGTACAAATTACTGTTTTTTCAAAGTGGCTTACTAAAAAATTCTAAAAAATGTAAAATTTGGTTTGCAAGTACATATTCATATGGAGATCACGTTGAACGGTTCGGATCGACTGTTAGGATTTTGAAAACTCAAAAATTGAGCCGTAGCACGGAGGCCTCTATGTTATGCATAGAACCGTAGACACTTCCTATATATATATATGAGTAAGGCTACGGTGCTTTGCAAATTAAACAGCCCATTTTACTTCGCATTTGTGGCCATTGGATCTGCTTCAATAGTCGTGCAGATCATCATGATCTCATTTGATTTTTTCGGAACTGGACACATCCAGTTGGGAGCAAAATCAGATCCAGTCCGATCCTTCTCTTCTCTTCTCCTCTCCTCTCCTCTCCCAGTGAAAACCCTAAACCCTCCTCTCCTCTCCAGCGACCCCTCTCCTCTCCCTCTCCAGCGACTCTCTCTCTCTCGCGAAACCCTCTCCTCTCCCTCTCCAGCACCGTAGCTCGCTCCAGCGGCCTCTCGGGTAAATATTCAAAGCCCTTTCCTTTTTCTGATTTTTGCTGACCCTTGCTTTCGGTGCTGGTTATGCATTGTCCCTTGCTTTCGGTGCTGATTTTGGTGTACTGGTAGCACTGGTAGTAGCCCCTGTTTGGGTGCGGTTCTTTTCCTTTTCTGGTACACTAGTACCACTGGTAGCAGCCCACTGATTTTTGCCTTTTCTGGTACACTAGTACCACCGGTACCAATTGGTACCAGCCCACTGTGTGTGATTTTTGCCGACTTTAGAACCTAGAAGTAGCATATACTGATAGGTACCATACAAGTACCTTTTTTTTTCCTTTTTTGAGATTAGTGTAACCCATTTCATGTTTATGCAAATTCTAGTCAAGTCTTTTACTCAGATTTTAAAAATGTAGGTTGGTTGGTGGATTGAAGCAAATGAAGGGGGTTTCCTAAAGATCAACAAATGAAGATCAACAGATGAGCATCAACAAGAAGATCGGTTGGCGGTTTCTTGACGCATTGTGGCCCGAGTTCGGTGATTGAAAGCTTGCAGTTCGGCCATCCTTTGATCATGCTGCCATTGATCTTTGATCAAGGATTGATCACGCGAGTGTTAGAGGAAAGAGGGGTTGGGGTTGAATTGCTGAGAGATACCGAAACCGGGAATTTTGATCGAGTAGGGGTGGTGAGAGTCATTCGTCACGTCATGGTCGAAGAAGAGGGGAAGTTGATTCGACGCAATGCAGAGCAGATTCAACCCATATTCACAGACAAAATTTCTCATGAAAAGCACCTAGATGGTTTCATCAAGCGCCTTCAAAACTATACTGTGTAATGCAACTGTTATTTTTCGGTTATGATAATTATTGGATTAATTTTTACTATGTTTTTTCTTCCATCAAATTTTTGTATCCATATATTGCTGCTTATACTTGTAATGTGCTCTATGTGCTCCTTTTTTTGCACTTGTGGATAATTCGCTTTGTAATAGAGCACACATATAATTGAATAAGACAATTATATGAAAAAATGGGTTAGTCCTTGAATTTTGAATCCCG
This sequence comes from Carex parvula, assembly GCA_025461045.1. Taxonomy (NCBI): domain Eukaryota; kingdom Viridiplantae; phylum Streptophyta; class Magnoliopsida; order Poales; family Cyperaceae; genus Carex; species Carex parvula. The sequence continues at coordinate 14,156 of JAJGRW010003160.1, forward strand.
AGTACCTAACCGCATTATTAGAGAAGAAGAGAGAACAAAGAGGAGAGATTTTCCTTTGTAGTCAAACAAAAATGATTTTGGTTTCTATTAACTTATTACACATGAATTAGATAACACAACACAACACACACCCAATACTAGATATCAACAAAAAAAAAAAGGAAAAAGAAATAGACATGAAGAAAGGTAATGAAAAAACAACCTTCCATCAGTACCATCCAAATTTGAATGCAATCATAGAGGCCGGTAGCATATCTCTTGCTTATATAACTCCATGCACAGAGCATGCATCTATCTCTAGCTATTCCAGCAGTTGCTCATTTCTTCTTTTCTAAATTCATCCAACTGGTACAAATTCTATTGGGCTTTCCTTGACTAATGAGGAACCACACATGTCAAGAAGCGCACAATATTCAATTCTCAATCTGAATGTTTAATTAAAGAACCTGCCAGTAGTTAATACTAGCTTACTTTGCAAATAGACAATTCAGTTGTAACCAGGATACTTCAACTACACCAAAAGAAGAACCAAAGCAAATGCAGAAGTGAACAACACAGAAATAAAAGCATGACATTTTTCTTATCAACCCAACCATAAAAGGAATAGTACAGTAAACTCATTAGCACTTTACTTTCTTAACACAGAAAACTAATCCTAAATGATTGCAAAACTAAAACTAAAATGTTCTATTGTATAAAGGACAGATGAACAAACACATTTAACACAGCGAGAACTCATCAGTGCTAATCTGAAGCCCAGCCTATTTGAAAAACATAGAGCTATCGGAGTGCTTGTACCAGTAACTAGTATGACCGTGAAACTATAATAAGTGGATCAGTATTAATTTTTTCTTTAAATAACTGCTGTCGGAGTGCTGTTAGATCAGATTGCATGAACTTAATATGTGGCATTTGAATACAAAAGAAATGCATAGGCATCAAATAACACAACATAAAGAATCTTCATTTATATAGCTACTGCTATATAACTACATAACATAAAGAAAAAATAATCTTGTTTAACTCATGATATTCACTTGTCGATCATCATTTGTTAATCTTCTTGTCGATCTTCATTTATGCAAAATCTGATCTGCAAAAAAGATCTTTAGTTATAATTTAGAATAACATAATTGTAACATAAGCCGGTATTGTGTATTGGTACCTATCAGTATATGCTACTTCTAGGTTCTAAAGTCGGCAAAAATCACACACAGTGGGCTGGTACCAATTGGTACCGGTGGTACTAGTGTACCAGAAAAGGAAAAGAACCGCACCCAAACAGGGGCTGCTACCAGTGCTACCAGTACACCAAAATCAGCACCGAAAGCAAGGGACAGTGCATAACCAGCACCGAAAGCAAGGGTCAGCAAAAATCAGAAAAAGGAAAGGGCTTTGAATATTTACCCGAGAGGCCGCTGGAGCGAGCTACGGTGCTGGAGAGGGAGAGGAAAGGGTTTCGCGAGAGAGAGAGAGTCGCTGGAGAGGGAGAGGAGAGGGGTCGCTGGAGAGGAGAGGCGGGTTTAGGGTTTTCGCTGTGAGAGGAGAGGAGAGGAGAAGAGAAGAGAAGGATCGGACTGGATCTGATTTTGCTCCCAACTGGATGTGTCCAGTTCCGAAAAAATCAAATGAGATCATGATGATCTGCACGACTATTGAAGCAGATCCAATGGCCACAAATGCGAAGTAAAATGGGCTATTTAATTTGTAAAGCACCGTAGCCTTACTCTCTCTCTATATATATATATGAGTAGAACTAGGGTGTGATGTGCTCACCAAGCCCTTTGGTGAGCACACCTCCAAAAACCGCATTTTCAAAGTTCAAATAGTCGATTCGAACCTTCCAACGTGTTCTTCATATTAAAATGTGCTTGGAGACCAAATTTTACATTTTTTGGAAATTTTTTACTATTTTTTCAGAATTTTTGAAAATCAGTGTTTTTTGAATTTTTTTTTTATTTAATGAAAAGTGATGATTTTCAAAAATTCTGAAAAAATAGTAAACAATTTCCAAAAAATGTAAAATTTGGTCTCCAAGCACATTTTAATATGAAGAACACGTTGGAAGGTTCGAATCGACTATTTGAACTTTGAAAATGCGGTTTTTGGAGGTGTGCTCACCAAAGGGCTTGGTGAGCACATCACACCCTAGTTCTACTCTATATATATATATATATATATATAGAGGTTGGCTATTCTACTTCCATAAGCATATGTCCACATATGCTTATAACTCATTTTGCGTTTCCAATGTTCAAATGGTCGATCCGAACCGTTCATCTTGTTCTCCATATTAATATGTGCTTGGAGACCAAATTTTACATTTTTCTGAATTTTTTTACTATTTATTAAGCCACTTTGAAAATTGCTGATCCGGGTGAACAGTAAAAACAGTGCAACAAAATTCTGGACCATATGATTAGCAATTTTCAAAGTGGCTTAATAAATAGTAAAAAAATTCAGAAAAATGTAAAATTTGGTCTCCAAGCACATATTAATATGGAGAACAAGATGAACGGTTCGGATCGACCATTTGAACATTGGAAACGCAAAAATGAGTTATAAGCATATGTGGGCATATGCTTATGGAAGTAGAATAGCCAACCTCTATGGAATTGCATATATTAATTGCATATAGATTTCTATGCGCATTACAATCAAATATTCATGTGGTCAATGTGACTGCATTTTATTACACTGGGTATGATGGAATTTTGATTTCATATGGCTTTCTTTCATGTATGCTCGGTGTGATAGGTACTATCAGTAAAAACAACATTTCTTAAAATAACCGGAAATTAGCAACTCCGGTCTTCCTAAAAAAAAAATTAATTATAATATTTGTATTTCTTGAATGGTAAAATTCAGATCTGGATCTATATTTTTTCGATCATACAGCAAATATAAAATCGCAAATAATACATATATTTGAAAAGTTCGTTGAATTCATAATATTTTCAGGGTATAATTAATGGAAATAAAAAAAATTATCAGTATGGCCATAAAAAAATTAATATCGGAGTTGTTTGGTCTCAAAGATAAAACGAACAATTTGAAAAAAAAAAAATAATAATAACAAAAGTCACCTTGAGCTGAAATTCACCAATATGTATATTCAACATTAAAGTGCAAGCAAATTATGTATTTTTTTATAATTCAAAAGAATTATTGGTTTGAGGGTATGATTCGGAACATGGGACTATCAAAACAATGACAAAATATTTAATATTGGAGTCTTTTTTATTGCAAAAATGTTATGGAGCATCTTAGAGAAAATATTATCTCGTAATTTTATATAAGCTGATAATTGTTTCCGCACTAAAATCTCTTAAACGTTCTCGCACTATGATTATTTGAGGAACTACTCAAAAATGATTTGAGAGTAGGTCCGATGCCTATCGGACCTACTCTGGTTTGATGGGTTTAATCACCGTCGATTTTCTTTAAGATTCGTGCAGAACACTTTAATCTTCGTGTGTGTCTGTTTCAATTTTCATGCGCACAAAATCTTGAATTAGATCATCATGCTCGTTGAACCTAAAAGTAGGTCCGATGGGCATCGGACCTACTCCGTTCTCCTAAAAAATGCATGGGGAACCATAATTACTTGGGATAACCACAAAGCTGGAACTTTTATATTAATATTGCCCTTCTAAACTATTTAACCTTGTGCACAGAAGTATTTATACTTGACAATTTTTACGTAAATAATTGCCTCCTCCCCCAAACCAAATTTCTCAAACGTTCTCACACCATAAATATTTGAGAGAGTACTCAAACTACACCGGGGGACCATACACTCCTTAGAGGTGGGTTTTTTTCTCCATTCAATCTCGTCCGTATTTCTGACAATTTGTGAAGAATTTTGGAATCTAAAACCATAAATATCTTCTACGTGATTTTCTTTTTTCAAATAAGATAAATGATGAAGTACTTTCAGGCTTGTCGTCATGCAAGTATTTATACCTCGTCGTGCAAGTATTTTACCTCGTCATGCAATTATTTTTTATATATGACACTGGATGACGTCAGCAGTATTAATATCTAATATTGCAAGTATTTATACCTCATCATACAAATATGAATAATTCATATATCAAGTGTTTGTACCTAACATATTATATCAAATTTTAATTTTTTTCTCATATGACACTCGATAACACCTGAAAGTATTAATATCAAATATTGCAAGTATTTATACATCAACATGCAAGTGTGAATAGTTCATATGTCAAGTGTTTGTACATAACATATTATATCAAATTTTAATTTATTTTTCATATGACACTGGATGACGTCTGTAAGTATTAATATCAAATATTACAAGTATTTATACTAGTTCAGGTGTCAAATGTTTGTACCTAACAAATTCTATCAAATTTTTATTTTTAATTCTATATGACGCTGGATGACATCTGGAAGTATTAATATGAAAATTTGCAAGTATTTATATCTCAATATGCAAGTGTGAATATAAATACGAATATCCGTGTAAAAATGGTATGGATAATATCCGATCCGTATTCAATCCGTATTCGAAAAATTAGATGTGGATATCCGATATCCGAATATCCCTGTGAATAAAAATACTGATATGGTTTTACGTTTCAATTATCTGTATCCGAATAATAGATATATATATATATCATATATTTTAATATATATTATGAAAAAAATATTGTTATTCACTATTAAAATTAGATAAATATTATAAACTTTGTTATTTTGTTTATATTATTTTAATAAATATCTGATCTGATCCGTATCTGTATCTATATCCAACTGATATCCAATCCGTATCCGTATCCGGAAAATTAAAAAAGGATATAATATGGTTTTACTACTTTCCGCTCTGTATTCGCTCCGTTTTCACCCCTAATAACTAGTATACACATATTGGAAACAGATTTTGTATGTATCCAATATAATTCACACCGACCATTCTGCTTGCCTGCAGCCACTGGCTCTGGACCACATCCTCATCATGAATTAATGCATCACGTCCTACCACATTACTAGGCCTCTTCAGTAAAACAAAAAGAAAAATCAATTTGAATGGACGGAGAGTTAACTGGTCCTCATCATCTATCTTTATGTGGGACGGTGTAGACCTAACAGCCGCTTGCTCATGTTTGTGCAATATAGCCGAGTGACTAATTTTGTGGGGGTTGTTTGGCAATAATGGTAATAAGGATAGGATTGATCTTGTTTGATTGTGAGTTGAAGTTATAATTAAGGTTCTAAATAACGATTATTGCTTTATCACGAAAAGATTGAAAAAACACTATAACACTGAAAACAACTGATAGCGCTATATATGTTTTAAGGTCCGAAAACGCTATAGAATGCTATTTAGAACACTGGTTATAATTAAGTACTTATTTACTTCAAATTAAGATGAAATAAGCTATTTTTATTTGATTGAGGCTTATAGTTAAGTCATGACTTAAACCATTCTTATTTGGGTTAGTTTTAATATGAGAGAGAAGAAAATTGTGTAATAAATTTATGAAGCTTGAGTAGGTGGGTTAAATTATGACGGCATAAATAGTTTCTTATTTTATATTATCTGCCATGCTTTAGTTTTGGGTAGATGCGGAATTAAATTCTGCAAGTTATACCACAAGCCCAAATCCAAATAAGAGTTTAAGGAGGCTTAATTTGTACGTAGAGATGTCTTAAGACTCGAGCATGAATTAATATTTTGGATAAAATGAAGCTAAAGAATGTGATCTTAAGCTATTAAGAAAGTTAAAGAAGACTTGAGGAGATACAGTGCAGTGTCCAAGGAGCTCATGTTCAATGAGTTAACTCAAATTTCCAATTTGGTCATGAAGAATTCAGACAGTCTGAATTTTTTAAGTACGAATCTTAGAAGTTGCTTGCTCTATGTTCAATGAGTTGCTTGCTCTATGTTAATCTTAGAAATTGAGCCGAATTGAGTCAATTAACTCAATTTTAAACAAACTCAAAATTTAAATTACTTCAGAACGATACTCACTCATGAACCCAAATGAATCCAAATTCTTATTTGCTATCATAATTATGATTGCATTCGAATTTTCATCAGGTAGCCCAGGACGTGATCTGACTTTTTAGAGAGGGTTTTTGAAAGAGAAAGAGTGCAGATGGGTTTCTATTTTTACTTATGGATCAATATCTTTATTTTTTAAATCTAAACTATTTAAAATGATTTTCATATACAAATGTACAGACTAAATTTACATTTTTTTATAAATCTTTATTATTTTTTTAGATTTTGTTAAAAATTATTATTTTTTAATGGTGTAGAATTTTTTAGATTAAGTAATTTTCTATCTATCTTGTTTCGAACAAGATAGTAAAAGTTTCTTCAAAAATGTAAAATTTGATTTTCAAGTGTATTTTGATATGGAGACCATGTTAAATAGTTCAGATTAATTATTTGAAATTTGAAAATAAAGAAATTGATCTATAGTTGAAACTAATATGCACTATGCATAGTATCATAGCCTCATCTTTTTTAAATTTATATAAGATTTGAAATAAATATTTCATGTTGTGTACCACAAATGTAAATTTCCCACCACCATTCATTAATAATCGACTTGTCTCCGCATCCGAATAATTGAGCCACATCATGACAACGATTCTTAGGCCACCCAAGTCCTTTTCTTGTCCTGATTTTATCATTATATTTTCTTCTTTTTTTGGACAATTCATGGCCATGGCAAGTTAAAAACCCAACGCTATAGTCATCTTTTTAGAGATGTCTAGCTTAATTAAGCATATTCACATTTTTAATGTTTAAAATGGATATGAGGTGGCGTACTTAACCTGGTCCGTACTATATATTGGTTATACATCAACGTATCTATATTCATCTTTTTAGCATTATGAAAGAAAGTTAAAAAAAAAAAAAAAACAGATTTAGCAGAGTTGCCAACTACCAGTGATTTTAGAAAATGTTTCATACTTACATAGAATAAGAAAACCTGTTAATTATCCGTGCTCATAGTAAATTTTTGTCTTGGATTCAGTGGTTTTTTACCATTTCTGAATAACAGTGAACCTGGGTTTGCATTTAATAACCGTATCTCTCCCTATCTCAGTTCATTAATACGCTGTTTTCTGGTTCAACAAAAACATGAATGGAACTCTTCCAAGTCGCTCAAAACAAAATATCCCTGTTCATCCTCGCGATCCAAATGATTCTCACTATGCCATCTAATGGTCAATATTTAGTCCGCTCAAGCGTACTCCCACAGGTGAATGAACTCTGCTGCTTTTCAGATTCTAATTATTCAAAATTCGTTAATATTTGTGCATAAATTTTTTTTTTTATCAAATACGCAAATAATTTTTTTTAAATAATTAGAATCTGAAAAGTAAGATCCTACTTTTTAAAAACAGCAGAGTCAGATCTCACTGATATCATGGACATGTCGTCCTGGATAATTATCAAATTGACCGGTGTTTTCCTTATCTTACTGACAGCTGGAGCATCAAATCAGATTTCGTCTCTCCGAGTGAACGGTTAAGTTGTGGACCGGGTTCCTGGAAAGTTTGTCTGTACAGTCTCGCATCTTCTTCTCTTTTTTTAAGGCCCTTTCGGCTTTCGCCTTTACCCAATCACTTCCTTCACAAACTCTCTGATCTCTTTCGTCTCATCTCGTTCAGGTATTCTTTCTCTGTTATCCTCTGCGTAGCTTCACTTATTTTTCGAAATTCTCTCTTTTTTTCTCCTCTAGTTTCATCTTCTAACAATGTAGGTTCTTTAACTGAACAGTTACGAATCCATGGCGAATCGAACGAAGTTCTTTCTTCCAGTAGCACTCTTGCTGATCTCTGTTACGATCGCACCAGCATCAGCCTCCGATGGTCTCCGCCGGGTTGGGCTCAAGAAACGAGTTCTGAACCGTGACAGCCTGGTTGCTTCGCGCCTTGCGTTCAATGAGGAAGGTACTGTTGCGCACGCGGCGAGGAAGTTCGGTCTGGCGCGAGGCTACCTTGAACCCGAGCCGGTTGGACCGGTCGGACCTGGAGAGGACAGCGCCGGAGACATAATCGATCTCAAAAACTACATGAACGCACAGTATTTTGGTGAGATCGGTGTCGGATCGCCGGCTCAGAACTTCACGGTGATTTTTGACACTGGTAGCTCCAATCTGTGGGTGCCATCCGCCAAGTGCTATTTCTCTGTAAGCGTTTATTCTTGTTGCTTGAAAATCTCATGCCTGTAAAATTAAAACTCTTATTCTGAATTTGACTGATTTTGGTAGCTCTTCCTTTGAAATTAAATTGTTATCTTTTGGCAATAAAGGTTTTTGTGTCTCATCAAAGGAAAGAACTGGTAGTAGGTAGTCAGTGGTTCAGTTACAAATGAGAAAAAAACACACTACAAAGGTTGCCTATATATATATATTATATATATAATATAGAGTAAGGCTACGGTGCTTTGCAAAGTAAACCACCCCATTTACTTCGGGCTACTTTTTGGATTTTGAAAATTCAAACAACTGATCCGAACCGTTCAACATGTTCTAAACATTGAAATGTGCTTGGAGACCAAATTTTACATTTTTTGGAATTTTTTTACTATTTATTAAGCCACTTTGAAAGTTTCTAATCCGGTGGTCCAGAAAATTTTACTGTTTTTTACTGTTCGCCGTCGGATCAGCGATTTTCAAAGTAACTTAATAAATAGTAAAAAAATTCCAAAAAATGTAAAATTTGGTCTCCAAGCACATTTCAATGTTTAGAACATGTTGAACGGTTCGGATCGGTTGTTTGGATTTTCAAAATCCAAAAAGTAGCCCGAAGTAAACGGGATGGTTTACTTTGCAAAGCACCGTAGCCTTACTCTATATATATATTATATATAATATATATATATATATATATATGAGTGAGCCTATGGTGCTATGCATAGCACGGATGGGGTCCGTGCTACGGCCAAAAATTTGACTTTTTAAAATCCTAATGGTCGATCCAACCGTTCAATGTGATAACCATATGAATATGTACTTGCAAACTACATTTTATATTTTTTCAAATTTTTTTACTATTTTTTTAGATAGGTAGAAAAATCAGTGTTTTCTGAAAATTCTGGACCATCAAAATTCTACCTATCTAAAAAAATAGTAAAAAAATTCGAAAAAATATAAAATTTAGTTTGCAAGTACATATTCATATGGTTATCACATTGAACGGTTGGATCGACCATTAGGATTTTAAAAAGTCAAATTTTTGGCCGTAGCACGGACCCAATCCGTGCTATGCATAGCACCATAGCCTCACTCTATATATATATATATATATGAGTAAGGCTACGGTGTTTTGCAAAGTAAACCACCCCGTTTACTTCGGGCTACTTTTTAAATTTTGAAAATCCAAACAACCGATCCGAACCGTTCAACATGTTCTAAACATTGAAATGTGCTTGGAGACCAAATTTTACATTTTTTGAAATTTTTTTACTATTTATTAAGCCACTTTGAAAATCGCTGATCCGACAGCGAACAGTAAAAAACAGTAAAATTTTCTGGATCACCAGATCAGAAACTTTCAAAGTGGCTTAATAAATAGTAAAAAAATTCCAAAAAATGTAAAATTTGGTCTCCAAGCACATTTCAATGTTTATAACATGTTGAACGGTTCGGATCGGTTGTTTGGATTTTCAAAATTTAAAAAGTAGCCCGAAGTAAACGGGGTGGTTTACTTTGCAAAGCACCGTAGCCTTACTCTATATATATATATATATATATATATATATATATATATATATGAGATGAGCTATGCTACTCCATGGAGTAAAACGCATTTGTACTTCACGCCGTATTTTTATTTTGAAAGTCCAAACGATCGATCCGAACCGCTCAACATGATCTCCATATTGAAATGTGCTTGGAGACCAAATTTTACATTTTTTAGAATTTTTTTACTATTTATTAAGCCACTTTGAAAATCTGAAAATCCGGGTGAACAGTGAAAAACAGTAAAAAATTCTGGACTGCCGGATCAGTGATTTTCAAAGTGGCTTAATAAATAGTAAAAAAATTCTAAAAAATGTAAAATTTGGTCTCCAAGCACATTTCAATATGGAGATCATGTTGAGCGGTTCGGATCGGTCGTTTGGACTTTAAAAACTAATAAACGACTCGTTATAACTTCGGCCGAAGTTATAACGTTATGACATTAGGCTATCTCTATATATATATATATATATATATGAGGAGGGTTCCAATGCACCCTCTTTTGGTGCACCTAACGTGCACCCAAAACTCATATCTTCATTTTCAAAGTTCAAATAGTCAATTCGAACCTTCCAACGTGTTCTTCATATTAAAATGTGCTTGGAGACCAAATTTTACATTTTCTGGAAATTTTTTACTATTTTTTCAGAATTTTTGAAAATCATCACTTTGCTGAATTTTAAATTATTGTTTAGTTTAATAAAAAATTCTGAAAAAATAGTAAAAATTTCCAAAAAATGTAGAATTTGGTCTCCAAGCACATTTTAATATGAAGAACACGTTGGAAGGTTCGAATCGACTATTTGAACATTGAAAATGAAGATATGAGTTTTGGGTGCACGTTAGGTGCACCAAAAGAGGGTGCATTGGAACCCTCCTCTATATATATATATATATATATTTTTTTTTTTTTTAAAAAGAATATTTTCTGAGATGCAGGAATAAAACACATGATAAACTGAATTGCAGGCTTGGGTCTTTTGTGATATAGTCATCTAGAATTGCAAAAGAATTCTTAGTTCTGAATTTAACTAATGACTCATTTGATTGAATAGTTGACTAAAAACTAATAATAATGTATATTTTGTTTTTCTTTAGGTTGCTTGCTACTTCCATTCCAAGTACAAGTCAAGCCAATCCAGCACTTACAAGAAGAATGGTTTAGTCTCTACTCCCTATCTACTTGAATTAGTTTTTTGTTTGTCTAATTCTTTACATTGTTTGCCTATCTATTTGTTCCTTCAAATATCTGAATGTTGCTTTCTTCTTTTTTTCTCTCTCTCTCTCTCTATATATCACCTTATTAGGTCAAACTGCTAGCATTCGCTATGGAACTGGGGCTATTTCTGGTTTCTTCAGTGAAGACCAAGTTACAATCGGTGATCTCGTAGTCAATGATCAGGTTTTTTTTGTCTTCTTCCTCTTAATGAAGTTTTGCCTTTTTCCTTTCACTATTATTCTGAGTCTCTTTAATACTGATAATAAATTTCAGGCCTTTATTGAAGCCACTAGGGAACCTAGTGTGACATTCTTGGTTGCAAAATTCGATGGAATTCTTGGTCTCGGTTTTCAGGAGATTTCGGTTGGAAATGCCACACCTGTCTGGTATTATTAAATCCTAATGTAGTTAATTCATAGTATAGGAAAGGGTTAAATAAAATGAAGTACCTGTCAGTAAATATAACTTAGTAGTACGATAGTCAATTTACAGATTAGGAAAGGTTTTACGTAAAATGGAGCACTTGTAAGTAAAGTTTCCATGTGGCACAGATTTTCCTGTTTATAAATGCCCTATTGGAGAACTCCAATAAACCTAGAGATATAAAACATAAAAGTATTGGTGTACTGTGTACTAAACAAGGAATGAAGGATTTAAAATGTATCTGTATATTCATTATAAGTTTAATATCAGCAATGCGTAATAAATAATTTAGGGCACTAACAATAGTTCTAACTCAAAAACAGGTACAATATGGTGAGCCAAAACCTGATAAATGAACCAGTGTTTTCCTTCTGGTTTAACCGTAAATCAGGGGATGGAGAAGGTGGTGAGGTTGTATTCGGTGGGGTCGACAGAAATCATTTCAAGGGAGAACATACTTATGTGCCTGTCACATCGAAAGGTTATTGGCAGGTTAAACTCATAAACCCTTTTGCTGTTTAATTTTTGTTAGATATATTTACATGAGCTGTTAATTTGTTTCATACTCTACATAACTCTGTTATATACAGTAAGTGCAGCTTTTGGTGCAGATAGCAAGTATCTCCAATGTTGCATCTCAGTAAGATAATAAAAGAGGACACATCTAACTATTTTTAAGATATACAGATAAAATGATGAATACTTCTAGAGGGAGATAATCTTTTCGATTTATATACAATTATACCGAACTAATCTGCTGGGGTTTGTTCGAGATCTTGGTAGAATTACTGAGATAAATGGTATCATGAAATAAGTATATTAGAAAGAAAGAAAAAAAGATGAAACAAGCAACATCTGCATGTAACTTTCAAGTAGAGCTTATTTACCATACTAAATTTAAACTGCAACTTCTAATAATTTACCGTACTCCTTGTGCAGTTTGATATGGGAGACATTCTAGTTGGCAGCCAATCAACTGGTACGAACATACGTTTGCTATTCCACTAGAATTAATATTTTTTACAACTTCTGATCTCAAACTTCTGGTGTAAACCGACTTTTTTCGTTATTATTTACCCATGCAGCTGATAATTTCAGGTTTCTGTGCCAATGGTTGTGCTGCCATTGCTGATTCTGGGACTTCTTTGATTGCGGGTCCCACAGTATGTGCCTTTCATCATTCAAATTTCTTTTTGCAAAATTTAACAGAAGAATAGTATACTGCGAAAGTAAAAAAATACTAAGTGGATATTTAATGAACCATGGAATAAACTAAGATCTATCCTCTTTGGTGATTGTATTGCAGAGTGTTATTGCAGAAATAAACCAACAGATTGGAGCTGCTGGTGTACTTAGCGAGCAGTGCAAGGCTGTAGCTGCACAATACGGTGAAATGATTATTGAAAAGCTTATTGCAAAGGTATTATATATGTACCTTCTCTTACAATAAAGCAGTTTGGTTGGTGATTTTATTTGGACATAAAATAATTTACCATGGTTCTTAAGGATTATCCATTGTTTCTCACATGTGCAAATCACACTATTTCTTCTCTTGTCTTATCTAAGAACATATATGTCAGTAAAATTAAGAAGATATTAAAAACAGTTGTCGAGCACTAAATAGAAATTAATTTAATTTTAATTTCTAAACCTCTACACTCCTGCAATTAGCTTTTAATTTCTTTTAGTGGTCATGTCAGCAATTATTACTATGGAAGAGAGAATGAGAGCCAACAAAAACAATTAGAAAGTGATTTAAGAAAACTTTCTAAATTAGAAATTTGCGTTACATCCCAGAAATTAGAATAGAAAAACCACGCGTGCTTTTAGAAATAAAAAAGAAATCCCAATGTAGATGCTCTAAGTCTTGTGTGTTAGTTGCAAGTAAAAACTTAAATGCATGGTCATAGCAAAGATGATAAAATATTGGATTAATTTGGGGGAAAAAAATCTAAAATACTAGTGTTAGTTTGTTACTGTTAGAAAATTTATTGCACTTCCGTCGTTTTCTTATAAACAGGAAGACCCGGCAAAGGTGTGCTCGAGCATTGGGGTTTGTTCTTTTGATGGGTACCGTGGTGTCAAAGCAGGAATTAGGAGTGTGATCGACAGAGCAACGACAGGTGTTACCGATGCCATGTGTACCTACTGTGAATTGGCGGTGACCTGGATGGAAAACCAGATCAGTCAGAACAAAACTGTCGAGCAAATAATCAACTATGTTGACAAGGTGAAGTTTTGGTTCCAATGATATACATTATCTGTTGTATATTAATTTTTTAAATTTCTTTGTTGTTTTAATTCTTTTTTCCTTCTTCAGTTGTGCGAGCGGTTGCCTAGCCCCATGGGCGAATCAGCTGTCGACTGTGATAGTGTTTCCTCCATGCCAAATGTTTCTTTCACCATTGGTGGTAAAAATTTTGAGTTGACACCCGAGCAGGTAATTACTTCAGGGAAATGTCTTTTTACTGTTGGTACTATAATTATTTCTCGTTTGATTTGGTACATTACATCATCCTTCTTTACAATCACTTGTATATATAGATATAGTAGATATTGTTGATATTATCTTATTACCAGTTGTTGGCTATTGTCTGCCTTTACATGTAAAATAATTTTGTTTAACTAAATTGGGATAATATATATATATATATGTATTTATTCTATGTACAGTATGTTCTCGAGGTCACTCAAGGAGGGACATCTCAGTGCATCAGTGGATTCATAGCTTTGGATGTGCCTCAAGGACCTCTCTGGTAAACTCTTGTGATAAGTTCTATTTTTATTTTTATTTTAAGCCACATTTGGTTTTCCAACCAAGTTTAGTTTTCACAGAGTTTTCGCATTGACGGTTTTTGTTTTATTTTTTTTCCTTTGGCGCAGGATTCTGGGCGACGTGTTTATGGGTGCATATCACACTGTGTTTGACTATGGAAATCTCAGGGTCGGATTTGCTGAAGCGGCTTAATTAGTAACTACTAGCTCCTAAAGTTCGTTCTCTAGTAACTTTACAACAAGTTTAGTAGTTACACTATGTATATATAGCTGAAATGCAGCATCTAGCTCTTGTCGTAGTACCTTCTATTATGTTACTTACTGATATATGGTCGATTGTTCGTCATATAATGTAGTATGCTATAGTTATGTTGTGGTAGTTTGGTCTTTGGTAATATATTATCTTTGTTTCTCTCAAGTTTATAATTTTCACAATATTGATGAGATGAACGATAGAAGAACAGGGAATTGGACATGTAAATACTAACTGCAATCAAAAGGGGTAGGGTATTCGGCAATTACAAAGTACGAAATTAAATTTGTATTTTGTGGAAAATTAAAATTTTATGTGGTTGATACTTTTTAAACAAACAAGTGAAAGGTGTGCTAGGAACGGTGGATTAACCCTAAGCTAAAACGCTCCCCATCAAGTAAAGCATATACTTGGAAAAAGGGCCGCATTGGGTTTTTGTGGGCTCAAACTGAGCATGATCAGCTATCCATTTTGAGCCCATATATCTCCTGGGCTAAAGGCGTAACTAGCAAACAATAATGTCAAACTCTAGAAGAAAATAGACGGTCACAACAAAAATAATTCAGGTAATGTAATATAAGAAATGATTCTTTATATATCAATATCAAACAAATAAATAGGAAATGACGGCGCACCTAATCTTCTCTCTATAGATTGGCTTTTTGTACATAATATCTTCTGGCTAACGATCTTCCTTGAAGAAAAAAGAAGAAAATTTTGTAAGTGTCATTTTCTAACAGTAACATCACACTACTACAACTATGCGGTTGTTTTGTGTGATCTTGTATCATATTATTGTTCATGTTGACAAGAAATTAGAACCAAATCAACGTGTAATTATATATTGTCCCACATTATATGCCACAAAGAACTAATTAATGATCTTCTAGAAGACAATCATGTTTATGTGTTGCAGTTACTTGTGGTTAATGATCTCTCTCTAGTCTACTGCTCGTACTAATATTTTAGTGCTACCAGTGACCGACCCGCCTGAGATATTAAATACTGTTACAGAAGATAAATTGAATAATATTTTGTTGGTTTTTATATATTAGCCCAAATTTTAATTGCAGAGTACGTAAGATAAAACCTTGAACTCTACAACGAAGCAAAGATAGTACAATTCGAGTTATTTGAATTTGTCTAATAAACTATAGCATATGTTCACTGTATAAATAATGCGTTCATCTTTATTGGATATTTAAAAGGCATGAAAATACTTATTCCAAGTAAGAAAAAAAAGTCAAACATAAAATTTTGTATTTTGTTATGTAAAAATGATGATGAATCAAATCATTGAATAAATGCAGATGTCAAATGAATGTGCAAATTAATATTGCCACACATACACCATAATATAAAAACCATATTAATTAACTACGGAAGAAAGAAACGGAGAATATAGTTAGTGCTTCGAAATTATAATCATTACTAAGCATAGAAAGTATAAATTGATTTATATCCTATTGTTCATTTTTTTTATTCATTTCCTACTGTTCCTATATACAAGCTATGGAAGACGAGGGAAGGGGTTGATGAGTATATGATCAAATTCGATCAAATGTTTGATTGATCGCCACTTTGATATGTGTTGAGATTCATGTCTGTTTATATTTATGGGACACCATATTTAATTTTCACACGGAGCTTTATGTGGATCGAACAATCAAAATTGAACATCGACCGAATTTAGTCCGATGCACATCGAATAGATTAATATGTAATGGACTCTGCTGCTTTTTTTAGAGAAAAATATGGTTCTGCTTTTTCGATCTCAACCATTCAAAGTCGTTGAAATTTGTGCATGAAAAAGTTCCTTTATCGAGATACATGAATAAAAAATTTTAAATAGTTGGAATCAAAAAAGCAGAATCCTGCGAATCCGATTATTATGGTGGAAATAAATACTGTGCCACACCAAATCCGCTACAGAGAACCAATAATGAATAGATTAATATTTAATACCAAAGCTAGTGAGGCAAGCAAACTAGAAATTAGGAAAGAGGAGCTTTGATTGAAAAGCCATGTGCAGGTACTTTTTGTCAAAGAGGAAGACCCAATTTGGAATCTCTCTCTCTCTCTCTCTCTCTTCACAATCTTCCAAGACTAATAAAAGCTATCAATCTTAGCAGTGTTTTAATACCAACGGTCATTAAAAGAGTGCAATTAATAAAAAAGGTTCGTTTAGACAAAAAAATACATATATAGAACTCGTTTGCACTTGCTGATTGGTTGGCAGCGTGTACCCACGTGGGAATGATTTGGGAGCTATGGATCATATCTCAGTCAACACCTCTCCGAATATTTTCTTTGTCCCAACTCCCAACTGGAGACCATGCGCTGATAGGCTGATACGCGTCTCCTGTTTGTACGGAGTGCAAAGTGCAAACTACACTACCTGTCTTAGACTAATCGTACACAAAGAAGAGAAGAAACCTCTTTTGGGCCAACCGGCCAAGGTGTCAAGTGCTAGGGTAAGGTAGCTTCCTTTTATTTATTATTCTCTAATACTTTAATACATAAAATTCAGAATGGAAAATTACAAAATGCCCCCCCCCAGAGTTGCCAACTATTTTTTCAGGGAAGTAGGATATAACTTTTGTATCTGAAATATAAATTTGTGGATAGTCATCCAACAATTTTTTAAGATAATTAAAGATGGGACCTAACCTTTTACATTTATATATTCATAAAAAAAATCTCTATTTAAAAATCTAAATAATATACGACCACAAATACGAAAAATATTTGAGTTAAAAAGCAAATTAAAAGTGTATTAGGTAGTTTGATAGCTTATGAAAACTATTGGTATCAGAGGAGTATAATTGTTATATAAAAATAGTACAACTTAAAAGTAATATAAAAATTATTGTCCAAATCGTTCTAAATAATAATAATTATAATTATTTAGTATTTTATAACGTGTCATTAATATGCACCCATTCATTTAGGTCAATGTATAATTCATTTCTTTGACCTAATCAAATGCATAAATTGTAATGTAACTAAATGGTTATATTACGGTCATAATTAATCACCACATCAATACATACAATCTTGTCTATATAAACCATATTCTCTTGTCCTTTGAGATATATTTAAAACTAACAATATGTATAGGGGTGTCAATGACACCCTTTTATCCGTTTACTCTACCTGTGCCGTATTCGATAAGACAGTATGAGTAAAATTATTTTTCATAAACTTATTAGTACGGGTATAGACAAAGATTTTTTCGTTATCAAAACGGGTAAGAGTACGGATAAAAGTTATTCCGTATCCGTTACTTGATCAGGTAATTATAAAAAAAATTATATGTACTACATATATTAATGACCAATATATGAATATCCATTCTCCAACTACTCTTTGTAGTTGTGCTACACTTAACCATTAAAATATGTAAATAAAATTTCAGCAAATTCTAATAAAATTTAGACCTCTAAAACACATATATATGTGTGAAATGAATGTATTTTAATTTTTTATTTATTAAATAATAAAAAATATTATATTAGCACTACCCGTTATTTATCCGCTACCGTTTCGTCATCCGACAATCATAACGGATAAGGGTAGACTATGGATAATGTAAATCGTAGCAGATAAAGGTAGGATACGGACAAGATCAATTTGTAACGAGTGCGGATACGAAAAATACTTCCATCCGACCCTTACCGTTACCATTGACACCCCTAAATATGCATGAAAACCTCTTTTCCTCCAATATCTCTATATTATCATGCTGGGTATTAAATGAGCTCCCTGTTATCTTCTATGCTAAAATAATTAAAGTACAACCTACTAATAATTTGGAGTTATTTCACGGACCTCGCATGTAAGGAGAATACACCTCAGAACAAAATTCACTCGCCTGAGTAAAAACATTTTAATTATAGTATTTTCTATTAAAAGATTTTATTCATAGAGTTTACTTTAAAATATTTCATCAATTTATTATTCTTAATCCCAATCCTGTATATTCTAAACCTACGTTCTAATAAATTCTGGAACCAACGCATAATTGTATACAATAAAAAAGAAAATAAAATTTAAATCAAGGAAGATGTAAGAATATATTGAATAAAGATTCATGCTTCTAAAATTTTTATGCTAAAAAAATGTTGGAAAATTATTTTTTTGATGAGAAAAGGTTGGAAATTTTGTAAAGAATTATACTTCAAAGATTGATTCTTTTGAATATATAGCATTTCACGTCATATATATTTACTAGCTAGAAGTACCATTCTCATTGGATTTCATGATATATGTACCATGTCAAATTGTTAACGTGTGCATGTTAAATATGAAATTAATTAGCTTCTTCATCTCTCTCCACACGTCATATCCGCTGTCTTAAACTCTTTATCTTATTTTGACTTGAATACTGGCGTCTCAAATTTCCATTCTGTTTAGCACAATTTCTTTTGCAGATCATGTGCGTGCACAGATTATACAATTTGTTTTGAGAACTTGGGATTTGATTAATAAATTATAATATTCATATTGAAATAGTGCAAAGTTTAAATTACTATTCAAAATATCTCTAGTATTATCATAAATTATATATATATTTTTCTATTCAAAATAACCTAAGTATCATGACATAAACTAATTAATTATTTTTCTATTCAAAATAACATAAACATCATGTTATAAACTATCTATATTTTTCTATTTAAAAGCAAAAGCAATATGGATCTTGGAAAAAAATTGTCCTTAAAAGAAAATTTCAGTTTGGACCTTGAAATAAAATCTTATGTAGCATAGCGTGCGGTACACGCTATGCGCTATAGCGAACCACTATTACCGCTATAACAGTTGTAGTTGAAATAATGCACTTTTATCTCATAGCTTAGCGTTTAAGGTCTAAAAATGCTATAGCGTCATTATAGTGTGCTATTTAGAACACTGGTTATTTTTAGATTGAATAGTTAAATTTATCTGATTTTTATGAGGATATTATTTCATCTCAAGTTATCAGATGTAAAAGATAATCTAAAATAGCATCGGTATCATCTGATTTGAAAAGGAAACATGAACAGATAAATTGTGTTTACTTTTATTTTATTTTTTAGGGAGGAGGATTATTTGGATGAGTTATTAGTTGAATAACAGTAAAAAAAATCCCAAAATTACACGCATAAAATATAGTAGTTGATTAATTATAAAGTGTGGCAAAAATAAGATTTGTCATAAATATAAGCAGCTGTGTATCAATTTCTATTTTAGATGGACCGCTGCTTGTGATAAATAAATAAATAGGATGACGTGATAATACAAAAGTTTCATTATATAATACATGAATAATTTTCAAACATTAATTTTTTTAATTTATTGATTCATATAAAATTGAATTGAAAAGTCATAATTTTTGTATGTGTATATTTAAAAAATAATATAAATCATATCTAACAGTTTTTTTGACACATATAAAGTTAAAAAAATATTATAAAAAATTAAAAAATAAAGATGCGATGAAGACAAAAAATAGAAATATTTAAATAAAAAACATAAATGGCCAATAATTGAAAGGAAATTTTGGCTCAACTCCATCAGAAAGGAAACCTTCAAATAAATAAATAAAAATTGCCAATAATTAAAAGGAAAATTAATTAATCTTCTCTTGGAGGTTTCTCCCATATTTCCTTGTCTTGTACCTATCCCTAATTAACATTTGTCTTCGTTGTTACGTAATAGAGGTTGATTTAGAGATATGCATCGTTGTTCTCTTCATAGTAAAAGACAAACAGATCGAGTGACGAAATGCAATTTTTAGTACAAGACCGCAAGAGACTTACTAGACTTGGCTGAACAGTTACGGCGCTTCCCTTTGTTTTTCTACTCTGAAATTTTTTCCATAGAATGGTTTAAAATTATTAAATTAGCTTTTGAGTTATACTAGACATGTTAGACATCCATCGTATGTATCTGTGTGATACATTCTAAAATTATGTATATTTTGAAGTATAATAGAACTAAAATTGTTAACAATTAAATTTTCAAGGAAGAAGATATAATATGATATCAAATATATCATCATAAAATATACTTTCATATGCTAATTAAATCCTCCTTGTTATTAAATAGAAAATTTGACAACTAGTCTTTGGTCTACTAGCAAAGGTAATATCCTCCGTGTAGGAGGTCGTAAGTTCAAAATTTGAATGGGAGAATCTCTTGTTGATATTAAATAGTTAGATAGCTTGACTTTCAATATTTACTCATTAAACAATTTTTTTTATGATGATTTGATAACTGACACAAAAAAATCCGCTTAAGTTGCAATATAATTGCTAATTATAAGGGTGGGTGTATTTGTTTGAAGCTGATATACTTTATGACTGACACTACAATGTCATTATCTGTGAGGGTAAAGTGTTTTTTGTCGACGGTATCTTAGCGGATACTCATGCCGGTAATATCAATATGCTCAGAAATAACACTTTTATGTCGGTGTACCTTTGGTGATAGTCACTTTTTGTCCTCGCGAATATTGTCCCATTCTTATAGTGTGATGTGTTTACATGTTAAATATATAAAATTTTAAATGTTATTGAACTGAACTTACAATTTTTTTAATGCTTGACTTATACTAAATAAATTAAAAAAAATTATAAATTTTTTGTAGGTAATGTTAACACATCACTCGTGAAGTAGGTCAATTTCAACAGTTTGAATTCATTCTTTATTTTGAGATCATAGTATGACATATCAATATACTATCATCAGCACGCCCGTCTAACTTCTGTACACACAACATAGGTAAAAATGATTTTAGAGGAAGCGGGACCGGGTATATTAATTTTTCCTAGACTCCATGGTCTATGCGCTTTCAAAAAAGTTGGTGTCAAGGAAGGTCATGAAAACAAAAAAGGACAGGTCCAAAAAATCAGCTCAATAAAGACAACTTGAATGCACAAAGTAAATGTGGATAAAGAAAGATTTTGTTACAACCTCAAGTTATTCCAAACTGGTCATGCAATTGGTTGGGATTTCACACCTCAATTTCTTTCTCAATTGTGCAAAAATTGCATAAAGTTTATTTCAAACTCTCCTTTGACCAGTTGGTTTTTGTGTTGAGCAAAATATTAGAAAGCAATTAGTTAGGATGTGCACATGATTCACTAAAGACCAGGAATTAGTTAGGATGATCAAATGGAACAGCTGTTTTGGTATGGTTAGGTTACAAGTTCATTTGGAAGCTTGCAATGAACTTCATCTGCTCTTCTTCAAGGTTATTATTATATGATCTAATACTAACAAACAATATATGCAGTATATATCCAGTTGATTTTGTGGTTTATCTATTTGGATTGTTCTTGAGATCATCCTCGAAAATTGTGTCACCACAATATCAATATTAAAATTGAAGATATATAATATCATATTATGTTGTCGGTTTGAGAGAAATGTGAAGATTTAATTAGCCTTCAAATTTCAGACAATGGCATCAGTATTAGTTATTTTTTAAAAGTCCTACATAAATAGATTAAATATGCAAATAAGCAAAATAAAGTTTAGGTAAATAAAAGAAAAGCTTATAATGTTGAAGTTGTATCATCCATGGAAATTGTGTTGAATCATCCATCTGTATTTCTAATTTTATCTCTCATAATCATTTGTTGGTGTTTTATTTTTTGTCTACGTAAATTCTACGGCGCCATCGTTCTCTCCATATAACAAAATACAAGTGTCGACACCTGATTATATATATAGAGGAGGGATCCACTTACAACAAATTTGAGTTACAACAAAGTTACAACATTCATTTTTTCATTTTCAAAGTCCAAATCGTCGATCCAAACCGTTCAACATGATCATCTAAATAAAATGTACTTGCAGATCAAATTTTATATTTTTTTGAATTTTTTTACTATTTATTAAGATGGGTACAAAATTCAATGGTCTAAGTATGGCTATTTTTTGTAAAATACTTAATAAATAGTAAAAAAATTCAAAAAAATGTAAAATTTGATCTGCAAGTACATTTTATTGTGGAGATCATGTTGAACGGTTGGATCGTCGATTTGGACTTTGAAAATGAAAAAAATGAATGTTGTAACTTTGTTGTAACTCAAATTTGTTGTAAGTGGATCTCTCCTCATATAATATATGTATTTGGTAATTAGGTACGGTACATGCATATAAGTATATCCAAGCAGTGATCACATGAAATGTATTATAATCCATACAAACTATACGGTCGTATCAAAATATCTCATAAGCTAACCATGACATTAGATTGTAAAGTCGTACCTGTCTCAATCTACAAGTCAAGTTCTAGGTGAAGTCATGAATACATTTAAAACCTCTAATGTGGTGCCATGTGAAATATCTAACTAAACATGAATTATTACACCTTGGATTCACACTTAAACCAGATTAATATTTATCTCTCTCTACACGTACCATCATGCAGTAGTTATTTATCGTCTCAAATGCTTACCCTTATAGAAACAAACAAAAACAAAACCTGTAGCTATCTTATCTCTCTGATCTGGCTAGCTAGTGTTTATCTTCTCTTGTATGATGTACGTGTTAATATATACAGCTGTTACATGCAATTTCATCACATACATTTTTTAATTTAATCTGGAACTGAATTCAACACCATATTTGCAGAGCATGCAAGCACATGATGGATATAATATCGTGTATATATATCACGTTTCAGCAATGGATCCATATAATTGCCATGATGGAACTATGCTATGATTAAATTGCTATGCATAAGGCGTAAGAAGAATTATAACATATATAATATGGATTTTTTTTTTGGAAAAGGTTGACGCCGTTACAGTGATAAATTACAAAAACATAATATGGATAAATATATTAACAACAGAAACAGTGATAAATTACAAAAACACAATATGGATAAATATTATCAATGCTGATCTGACTTCATGTATACAAACTCTCTCTCAAATTCATGTATACAAAAACACACAAAAACTAAGACAAATATTTCCTTTTTGAATTTGAGTTGCCTTGTTGGACATGGAATGTAATTAATTCACACAAGTGCATTAATTCTTTCCACAAGAATAAATAACACCAGTACAAGTCAGATTTCTCTGCCTAATTAAGTAGAAATGTTTAGAAATTAAGTATAGGTCCTTTCCAGGAAACACCCATCTTAATTTGTGTGCTTCACGGTTTAGATTTTGTTAATTAAATTGATTGTTAGTTTTTTTAATCAGAGAAGAATATAACTAGCCACCAACATAAAAGAATAGTACTTTTATATGCATTAATTTATTATCTTGAAAAATATTATTTGAAGCAGAAAACTAAAAATTGTAGAAATAGCCTTCTAATTAACATACAATTAATATTTGACATTTTTAAACGATGATTCTTACTATCTTATGATGGATGACGAATTTCAAAATTAATTATTCAAATTTAATACTCATACTATCTAGCTAAACAATTTATAATTACGCATCCGCAGTTTTATTTTTTTAATTATTTTTTTGAAGATATCAAATAAATGTATCGTACGTAAAAATTGGATGTACACACTAGAACTGCACAAATTTTAGAATGAAATGGAAAAAAAAACTTCTGTTAATGCTGAAGTGCCTATATATTATTTCTCTCTAATCATACTTATATTCTAAATATACTAATCGAACAGATTTTTTTCTTTTGAGTAAGAATAAAGGTCAAGCCCTTAAATCCAAAGAATTTGCACACGTATAATTATTATGAACCACGTTTAACCAGTATAATGTCTTTTATATATATATATATATATATATATATATATATATAGAGAGAGAGAGAGAGAGAGAGAGAGAGAGTAAGGCTACGGTGCTTTGCAAAGCATAGAGGCCTCCGTGCTTAGGGGCATTTTTGGGATTTTGAAAATCCAAACAACCCATCCGAACCGTTCAACATGTTCTAAATATTGAAATGTGCCTGGAGACCAAATTTTACATTTTTTGGAATTTTTTTACTATTTATTAAGCCACTTTGAAAGTGTCTGATCTGGTGGTCCAGAAAATTTTACTGTTTTTTACTGTTCACCGTTGGATCAGCGATTTTCAAAGTGGCTTAATAAATAGTAAAAAAATTCCAAAAAATGTAAAATTTGGTCTCCAAGCACATTTCAATATTTAGAACATGTTGAACGGTTCGGATGGGTTGTTTGGATTTTCAAAATCCCAAAAATGCCCCGAAGCACGGAGGCCTCTATGCTTTGCAAAGCACCGTAGCCTTACTCATATATATATATATATATATATATATATCATATTAAACACTATAATAGATTATATACATGGTGGATAATATGAACATGACTAGCACCATCTATTGATCAAAGCATAGATATATTATTTTCTAATATATGTTACAAAATATCTCTAAGAAGCCTGACTTAGACTATAGCTTGAAGAATCATTAGCAAATAATATATATAGAAATATAGATAGATATCCAAATAAATTAATATCTGAGATTACGCAAGTCATACAGACTCTTGACGCCTTTCTTGGGCGGCAATCCGGTCTATTAAAGCAAGCTTTAAATTATTTGCTAATTAATTAAGAATTATTTTAAATTAATTAAGATATCTTTGTTCTAAGCCCCTATTTTTGACTCTTGATTAATAATCGTCAGCATGACAACATCTATGCATGTGTACTCTTGTGATTTTATTAATTACCAATATATCAAAGAATGGTCATTTTTCGTTAATTATCTGTATACCAGTCTGGCTAGCGTGACATCAGTGTCATTTCAGTATATATACCACAAACCGCAAAACCTATCAAATTGACTTCAAACGATGAATACAAACTGTTCAAATCAATCTACTTCATTAGTTGTGCTTTTCCATGTAAAGTTTATAATTTTTTGAATTTATATAGTATCAACTCAAGCGGTCAAATGTGGAGTTTTAAGTTAATTTTAATGCATTTATTTTTCAACTTTTTTTTATCACTTGACCTGGTACTAAAATAACTCGTAAAAACATAAATTTTGCATCTAAACATATCACTCATAAAATAGGTCGGTTAGAACAGTTTGAATTCGTCATTTGAAGTCTATTAAATTTTTTTCGGAGTTGGTGACATATGACTTAATTTTAATGTATTCATTTTTTCAACATTTTTGACCGCTTGACTTGATACTAAATAAATTCTAAAAATAATTTATTTTGTATGTAAACACACAACTAATGAAATAGATTAGTTTGAACAGTTTTGATTCATCGTTTGAAGTCGATTCAATAAATTTTGCAATTAGTATTATAAGATTAAAATAACACTCATATCATATTAGCCGAACTCTGTAAAAAAATGCACTATGTTTTCCTTTGAAGGTACATATTATTACCTTTTAAAATTGGACCGTCTGATTAATTCTATTGGAGACTGAAGCGATTCTACGCAGTCTATCCGTTCCTCTTTTTTTTTTTTTTCTAAAGTTTCTATTACTTTGACTGTGTGTTTGTCCGGGAGATTTGTGCTCTGTGTACAACTGTAACGGGTCAAAATAGAGGGATATACGCTACATATACTTTCAAACTTCCACAAAAAAGTCTACGGCTTTGTAACAAGTTGCACGTGGGGTGCTTCGGCTTCCTTTCTCCAAGCACAAGCGCCAATTTGTGTACTGCCATGTGGATCGGTTGAGAAACATACTTTCTGTGCCTTCGACAGTGTTGTCATGTGTGCTGTAACACTGCCAATTTTTCCCCCTCAGTAGTCAGTACTTAATTTGCCGAAATTTTTAATAATAAAAAATAAAATAAACTAATATCAACATTGAAAAACGATTTGGTGGAATTTCGAAATATGACAAAGACGTTATGGTCCGTAATGTCCATGGGATATTATGGACCATAACAACCAGATTACCAACTTAATTACCCTATCAGCAACCGTAAACACACTGGCCGTGATGGTCCAAAACGGCCAGGGAGGTGAAGGAAAAAAAAAGAAAAGAAAAACCCGGGTCGTTATGGTCCATAACGGCCAGGGAGGCGCCGAAAAAAAAAGGGCCATTATGGACCATAACGGCCAGGAGAGTCGCGGAAAAAAAAATAATTCGGGCCATTATGGACCATAACGGCCAGGAGAGTCGCGGAAAAAAAATAATTCGGGCCGTTATGGACCATAACGGCCTGTCGGCAGTACAGAAAATGCCCTGGACGTTATTCTCCATAACGGGCAGACCTCCAGACAGCTTATCGGGTCCTAGCAAAAAAAAAAGTAAAAATCTAGACGTTGTACTCCGTAACATCCGGACGATCTATAAATCAGGCGCTCCTCTGGCTTAGTCTGTACAACTCTCTCCTCTAATCTTAAAAAAAAAAAAAATTCCTCTCCTCTAAGAAAAAAAATTACGGCTTGTCGAACACCTCTTCCCTTGAAAATAAAGAAATTATCAATACAAAAGGTAAATTTTCAATTATATGTCATGTATTTTCAATTAAACCAAATCGAATGCTAATTTACAAAATTAAACCTAACAATAACCTAATTACACCTAATTAATCTAATTAACAAAATTAAACCTAATCGGATGCAATTCCACATAATTAAACCAAATCGAATGCTAATTTACAAAATTAAACCTAACAATAACCTAATTACACCTAATTAACCTAATTAATAATAACAATAACCTAAGTAACAAAATTAAACCTAATCAGATGCAATTTCACATAATTAAACCTAATAATAATCTTGACAACAAATCCAACCTTAAATTATTGTCAATTTACAAAGTTCTACAATATTAAAAAAAAATAAAAAAATACCTTTTAGCGATACTGTGGTGAGGCTTGGCGGGAGTAGTTGTAGCTGGACGCTATGGAGAAGAACAGCCAGAGGTCTCTTTTTTTCTTCCTCCGTTGGTCTCGCGTAGCTCTCTCTCTCTTCTTCTTTTTTTCGGAAGGCTACGAACAAACAGAGAGGAAAAGAGACAGGGGTTACTTAGGCGCTCCAATAACAAAATCCTGGCCGTCAATGACCATAACGGCAAGCATTTTTTTTCTTTCGCCTCCCTGGCTGTTCTAGACCATAACGGCCCGTGTTTTTCTTTTCGGTGGTTAAGCTGCGCTGTTAATCTGGCTATTATGGTCCATAACGTCTTTGTTATATTTCGAAATTCCGTCAAATTATTTTTCAATGTCGATGTTAATTTATTTTATTTTCTATTAATAAATATTTCGGCTCAAATTGTATACTGCCATGTGGATCGATCGGTTGAGAAACATACTTTCTGTGCCTTAGACAGTGTTGTCATGTGTGCTGTAACACTGCCAATTTTATGCCTGATTTTGATAAAATGATGCAGGATATTTTTACCTGTACTTAATCAGATGTTGTGAACTATTTTCATTTTAAAATTGTAATTTTGGTGCAATGTTTGCTTATTTTTTTTCCAAAAATTTACTCAATGCAATAAAATATTATATGTGTCACTTGTAAGGGAAAAAATATATATACGTCAATTATATACAACGCTTATCATTTTTTTCATTTACTAGTACAATCCAAGTAGCTAGCTAGTTATAAAAATACTTGTAGTGTTATTAGTGTATGTTGCTTAATTACTAAATCGGACACTCGAGCACAGTTTTATGGCAGTTTGAAATTTCGTCGTCGTTTTTCGCCTTTTCAGTGAAGATATTGTCCGTATTCATATGTAATTTAGCGTAATTTATCGTATTTTAGCGTAATTTAATGTAATTTAGCGTAATTTAACGTAATTTAGTGTTATTCAGCGTAATTTAACATAATTTCAAGTAATTTAGCATATTTTAGTATAAATATGATAATTATACATCAAAAGAAGTAATCTAACAAAAAACCCAGCTAACGTGGGTATATTTATTAATAAAAATGTCGGAAACTAGGGTTTAGAAATTAGAGTTTAGGATTTACGGTTTCTTTTAAATATCACTAATTTTTATAAATATGTTATGTGAAAATTGTAAATCATTTAATGTACGGTAATTTTTAAGGTTTAGGGTTTTATAAATTGTTCAAAAAAAGAGTTTAGGGTTTAGAGTTTAGCGTAATTTAAAGTAATTTAGTGTAATTCAACATAATTTAACATAATTTCAAGTAATTTAGCGTATTTTAGTATAAAAGAAGTAATCTAACAAATATTTAAAAAAAATCTGAATTTTTAGCGTTAGAATTCAGCATCTTGATATTCATATTGTCTAAAAAAAAAAAAATAGTGGACCGCCCCACCGGGGGGGTCTGCTATGGGTAGTGGAATGCCCGCCCACCCCCCCCCCCCCCCCCCCCCCCCCCCCCCCCCCCTGCCGCTGGGCGGTCTGCTATGGATTCTGGACCGCCTCAGGAGAGTGCGGTAGGGCATTTTTAATAAAAATTTACCTTTGAGAGCAGATTTGTTAATTTTTTTTTTTGAGGTATTAATAAAAATGTCGGTAATTTCTACCACAAAGTAGAAATTTAATTTCCTGATATTTACTATATTTTATATTTTTTCTAAACATACGTATCAAAGAATGGAAACTCCGTGGTGATTGCAATATGCTAGTTGGGCGTCTAATATTTTCATTTTTTATGACTGGGATACATATACTTCACATTATATAAAATCTGGAATTTTCCCAAATATATAGCGCAATATATATATTATAAATGTTCCTGTTTAAGTATTAATTTGCTAATTTTTGTAGACTAGTAGTTAAACTGTTAGAGTAGTTGCAAGTTGCTTATTTATTTATCTAACTTGGTAGTACTAACTTCCATTATTTGGCTTGTAATTAATTGATGCTGGTATAAAGGCAAGCAATACATATTGCCATTAAGTGAATAAGTGAGATAAAATATGAGAGTATACTAGCAACTGCTGTTTTCATGGGTTGAATAGACATGGCATGGGCCGTGGGACCTCTCCATTTCTTTTTTAATTTATTAGAATAAAATTAAAAGAGATTAGAGAGAAGTCTCAATTAACGGTGACCACATGAAGACCAGATCCACCAATGAGGGATGTGCTTCCATGGGGCCCATGCTACTTGGTTTGGTTCCACCTCTACAACGTGCGCCTCTACAAATTTTTATTATTGTATTAATTTTATTTATATGTATTTATATATAACGACATATAAAGTGAAAAAAATTATTATATCTTATTTTGCTTTGCTTCGATGTACACCCAGTTTGTCTATCCTGGCCCAAAAATATTTTGTAAATATGACATGTTTTGTTTTTGTCAGAAAAATTAAGAAAATATATTTGTGTTTAAATTAATTATAATATTATGCTCTACTTTGGACAATTTGTCCAATCCTATCATATTTTCTGGCTTTGTCCGTGCATATTATATTAGCTAGTTTTATTGATAGAAGTCTCTTTATAATGATTATAATTATTTTAAAATTAATGTTCATTGAAAGTTCAATTACAATTTGAGCTTTCTTTCCCTTCAGAATCGCTGCAAAGAATTTTTGAAAGGCCAATTTTATTTGTATGGTTTCAATTATTTGTAAGTTTTTCAGACCGTTTATAGTCGCATTTTATGTATTAGTGTATATATCATGAAAAGTGAGTCATAACATGTCTAGTACGAATGGTAATGTTCGTCTCTCTACAAAGAGACAACTTTAATTTTCGCATGAAATATCTAAAAAAAAAAAATGCCGCAATTAAGGAAGAGCTCTTATTCCAAAAATACATATCATATCATATATATATATATATATATATATTGAAAAGATGTTATAAAATAGGAGATGTACAGTTTCAAACACCATGACATTGAGTTGCTGTTGAGATCAGATATTTTTAATTAATTATGTTATAAAAAAAATTTGATTTATTTTCTACCACAAGGTTATTTTAATATTTAGTGTTCACGTAGATAGAAAATAATTAACAATATGATCAATCAGTTGAGTAGAGGCGAAAGTTATGGTTGGGACTTGAAAAACCATTAGTATAAATTATATATATTAATTTGTCAACCAAAATGAGCTGGCTTGATGACTTTTGTGACTGTTTGGACGCAAACAGCTCGAAAGACTTAGAATCGCCGTTGACTCTTCCCCAACATCTGCGCCATCTGCATTTGCACTTTCCATGTACCATCCTAATCTCACTTATATCTTATTATACTATTTCTCAATTTTGTATTCTAGTTAGCATTAAAATTATGCTCATGTAATACGATTGTCATCTCCAATGTCAATGTGACCATATGTCGACTCATGCATATATATATACACTTATAGTTTCAAGTTCTAAAGAAATCATAATTTGTTAGTTAATTTTTCTTTTTAATGATATTTCGTAGGTTCTATCCACTCACACACCTCATTCTTGTACATGCGTGATTCAAATTCTTATCCTCTAGAAAGAGAACTTATGCTACTACCAATTGCACTAAGCAGCAAGCAGTTAATTTTATTTTACCTTAGTAGACAAGGCAAATGATTGCTAGCTACCAAGAGTAAAACTGGACTAAGCCTTCCTATATATTGTAATTTTATTCATTAAATTTTGTAATTATTGTATGTATTAATATTTTTTAGCATGATTCTTTATAAAGTGAAATTACAACTACATTAGTTTTTCAGCCTCTCAATCTCAAATTTTAGTTTTGGCGCCCAGTTAGTAGATGGCCTTTTTATTACTCATGCAATATATTTGGTAATACTAATGGCATTTAATGCCAACAATAGATGCACTAATGTTATATATGTTAATATGTACGTAAGATGTCACATCGTAATGATTTAATAACATGTCATAATGGTATCGTGTTATATGTATTAAAATTTATATATTTTCAGAATATAAGGTTTAGTGTAGTGGCAGAAGGCCTCGTCTCTCTTCGGAGAGACAAATGTTTAATTTTCAAAAATAGTATCTAAAAGAAATTGAAGTGTACTAAGGACCTTTAACAATTAAGATATATCTTTTTTTATATATACTTTTCTATGTAAAATTTTGTAGTATCTTGGAATTTTATGTTTGCTGGTGTGGAAGGTATGATTATATATATGAATATATATGAATAGTAAGTATTATTTAATGCTTCTTATAGTTCATGCATAACTTGGAATAATCTTTATTACCTGGAATCATTGTTGAAGGAAGAAGAGATGGAGATATGAAACATAATGTAAATATATGAAGTACTTGTCGATTGGGCAACCTAGCTGTTATTGTCTGACCAGTTTTGCAATAAATAAAAAATTGCAAATGATATCTTTCATTAAGTAAGAAAGATACTTAGCAAATTAATTATTTCGGTCCCTATATGACTTTTGACCAAGCTAATACTTTCTTTTGCAGTAGTTATTATATATTTACATCACTAATTAATATATAATGAATTTCAAACTTTACAATACTTGTCATGTTGTAACTAGCTCGCCATTGCATGTATATACACAAATCTAAATTTGAAATGAAAAAAATTAACCATCATTACATTCATGGTTTTTAATTAATCCAATTAACTTCTTCTGATAATGATATCAAAAAATGACGAAGATGGGCCTTTAATTTGTCTATTACTATATATTGACTAATTATATAATCCAACTACCATGAATCCATGATGCGTATATATATATTGGTCTTGTTATGAAGCTTCGTTTGTAAGATTTGTCACAAATAAATATATTTTGAACCTAGGTTGCGACTTCAAACATCTTCCATGTGAATTTTGAATTTTAATTAATTCGATCGATATATATACCAAACAACTTTTCTCATTTGGTTTGACTATTAATTGGACCGGGTCCATATTTGTTAGGCCAGCACATGCCAAAATTTAAGCAATAACACAAATGCATTAGATGATATCATGATACCGTGGAGCATATATATGCAAAGAACTTATAAATAATATATATTTGTCCTTAATTTATTAGCATAAATTAAGATTATCTCTTTAAAGCCATTTTATCTTGAAGGAACAATTCCACCGATTTAACCATTTCATTTTTGATAATTTGCTGGCATTTCGCTATAATAAGCTATTAAACTATTTTTTTAGAGCTATTAATTAATAATTGCACGGGAACATTTTATCCCAATTAAGTTGGTCCAAAAATTAAGTATTAACAAGTGTAACACAAGAAAGATGAAATTAACCAAGAGAGTTTGATGAGCACAACTCCAAAAGTATATCGGATCGGCTTCAAACGACGAATTCAAACTGTTAAAATTCATGTACTTCATAAGTGATGCATGTACATGCAAAATTTTGAAAGTTTTGAATTCATTTGCTACAAGGTCAAGTGGTCAAAGCAATGATAAAAAATGAATATATAAAACAACTTATAAAATGTTCATTTCTTTGACGGCTTGACCTTGTAGCAAATGAATTCGAAACTTTCAAAATTTTGCATGTACATGCATCACTTATGAAGTACATCGATTTCAACGGTATGAATTCGTCGTTTGAAGCCGATCCGATATACTTTTAGATTTGTGCTCATCAAATTCTCTTAGTGAGCACATCACACCCTAACTTTGCTCTATATATTTTATGTGGTAATTATTATTTCAATCCGTCCATGGTCATATTATTATGATCACATGTAGGTTCCAGCATTGTTATCATTGCATTCAAATAATATTTTTTAAGAATAGGATAGGCAAAAGTTTCATCCATTTCCCCCTGCTTAATTAGATTTAATATATATTAATTCATGATACATTACATAAATTTGATAATTAATACTTTGTTCATACAAAATTCATAAACTTTCTTTGTACAGAATTGTCTTTGTTTGATAACTATGAATACTTGAAAAAAAAATGAACTGTTTAGGAAAAAATTAAAGGTTCTTTTTTTGGTACGACAATTTAAAATGATAATTATATTTGTTGTTCGAGTTAAACAAATAAAAAAAATACTGTATCAATTAATACTTTTGCATCAATTAATATATATATATAGAGTGGCTAATATCAAAACGTTTGTACCAAGGCCCTCGTGCAACCAAGTCTTTTTCAGATTTTCAAAGTCCAAACAGTCGATCCAAACCGTTAGATGTTCAATCTATATTAAAATATGCTTGGAGACCAAATTTTATATTTTTTGGAATTTTTTTACTATTTATTAAGCCACTTTGAAAATTACTAATCACGTGGTCCAGAAATTAGTTGCACTATTTTACTGTTCATCCCGATCAGTAATTGTCAAAGTGTCTTAATAAATAGTAAAAAAATTTCAAAAAATGTAAAATTTGGTCTCCAAGTAGATTTTAATATATACAGCCACTATATATATATATATATATATATATATATATATATATATATATATAATATATAGAGAGAGAGAGTGGCTAATATCAAAACGTTTGCACCAAGGCTCTCGTGCAACCAAGTCGTTTTCGGATTTTCAAAGTCCAAACAGTCAATTCAAACCGTTAGATGTTCAATCTATATTAAAATCTGCTTGGAGACCAAATTTTACATTTTTTGGAATTTTTTTACTATTTAGTAAGCCACTTTGAAAATTGCTGATCCGGATGAACAGTAAAAACAGTGCAACTAATTTCTGGACCACGTGATCAATAATTTTCAAAGTGGCTTAATAAATAGTAAAAAAATTCCAAAAAATATAAAATTTGGTCGTTTTTATATTAGCCACTATATATATATATATATATAGGGACTGGCTAAATTGCTGCCGGCAGCATTCTGGCCAGCTGCTGCCGGGGGCAATTTGGTCATTTCCGGTATTCAAACAACAAATCTGAACCGTTCAACGTGTTCTAAATATTAAAATCTACTTGGAGACCAAATTTTACATTTTTTGGAATTTTTTTACTATTTATTAAGCCACTTTGAAAATTCCAGATCACACGGTCCAGAATTTTGGTGCACTGTTCACCCGGATCAGCCAATTTCAAAGTGGCCTAATAAATAGCTAAAAAATTCCAAAAAATGTAAAATTTGGTCTCCAAGTAGATTTTAATATTTAGAACATATCTGTATAAAAAAATTTATTTTTGAACACCGAAAATGACCAAATTGCCCCCGGCAACAGTTGGCCAGAATGCTGCCGGCAGCAATTTAGCCAGTCCCTATATATATATATATATATATATATATATATATATATATATATATATATATATAGGACAGTGCTACGGTGCTATGCCTAGCATAGAGGCCTCCGTGCTACGGCTCAATTTTTGAGTTTTCAAAATCGTAACGGTCGATCCGAACCGTTCAACATGATCTCCATATGAATATGTACTTGCAAACCAAATTTTACATTTTTTAAATTTTGTTTACTATTTAGTAAGCCACTTTGAAAAAACAGTAATTTGTACACAACAGTAAAATCTTCTGGACCATTGGATCAGCAATTTTCAAAGTGGCTTAATAAATAGTAAAAAAATTCTAAAAAATGTAAAATTTGGTTTGCAAGTACATATTCATATGGAGATCATGTTGAACGGTTCGGATCGACCGTTAGAATTTTGAAACTCAAAAATTGAGCCGTAGCACGGAGGGGCTCTATATATGCTACGCGTAGCATATTAGCCAGATTTATATATATATATATATATATATATAGAGTAGAACTACGGTGTGACGTGCTCACCAACGGATTTGGTGAGCACACCTCCAAAAAATGCATTTTCAAAGTTCAAATAGTCGATTCGAACCTTCTAACGTGTTCTTCATATTAATATGTGCTTGGAGACCAAATTTTACATTTTTTGGAAATTTTTTACTATTTTTTCAGAATTTTTGAAAATCATCAGCTTTTCATTAAATAAAAAAAGAAATTCAAAAAACACTGATTTTCAAAAATTCTAAAAAATAGTAAAAAATTTCCAAAAAATGTAAAATTTGGTCTCCAAGCACATATTAATATGAAGAACACGTTGGAAGGTTCGAATCGACTATTTGAACTTTGAAATGCGTTTTTTGGAGGTGTGCTCACCAAACCCGTTGGTGAGCACGTCACACCGTAGTTCTACTCATATATATATATATATATATATATATATATATATATATATATATATATTGCCTAGCCCGGCCATACTTGCAAAATATTGACACGTATCAAGCTCTTGTTGATTTGATAGATTTGCAAGAGCCGTGTTTAGAAATATGTAAGATGAAATTAACATTTTCCCATAACCAAACAAGATTAACGTAACTTTTTCTTATCCAATATATATTAATAAAAGAATGATCGTTACATGGTTATTTCAACGGTTGATAAATGCGTTGCAGATTTGGTTTTGGAAGAGGAAACTTAATAATGAAACAAGATCGAGGTGAATTTTTTCCAACTACAAGAGCTTGTTTCTACAAGGCAACAAAGTGTAACAAGAAAATAAAAGAAAATGGGGAGATAGGAATTCCGTTTTATTGATTAATCACCCTGAATTCAAAACTGTTACATCCAGTGTTATTAGAACTGGATCAAACATAACGGTTTGATCGAAGAAAATCAGAGGCAAAAACTATATATATGCTGGTTCGATCGGTTTGCTGATCAGAAAATAATACATATTAAAGGACTGGTTGAAACCGGGTTAACCAACCGATTTTTTTTTTAAATACAGTGAACCGTTTAGCAAAAAAAACTTTAGCAGAATTTCTGTCTCTCTCTCTCTCTCTAATTCCACTCTAGGCTAGAGATGGTGTTTTAGCTTACTGTACACTGCTATATATTCTCTCTCTAGATCTCTTTATACTGTCTAGTAAACTTAAGATGAATTAATTAGAGCTTTCTTGTTTTAGCTGTACACTGCTATATATATCATAAGCATAGAGATGGTGTGTCATATGCAAGAGGAGTTTTATACTTTTATGCATAATTTATTTGTTGTATTGGTATACAAAATTCTTTTGACGAAATTGTAGCAGTTCTCCATTGAATTTTTCATTGATTACATGTTTTCTTGATAAAATGCAAGAACATTTATTATATGGCATGTTAGATTAGCAAGAGTTAGTATTAATATCTACTTAATATTCTTGAAGAATAAAATTCTACTATTCCAAATCGAACAGTATGAATAAAACGAATATATGGGATTTATATCACGCATCGTTAAATTGTAAATTGCATATCAATCCGATCTATTTATTTTAAAACATACAGTTCAGATTAAAATAAAATAGTTCTTTTAAAAAAAAAATAGCGGATTCAAAAAAAGATTAGCAATTTGTTGTAAAAAGAAATCCGTATAATTCTTCGAAATATAGAAAGTCAACTGCACAAAATTTTATATATACACGGAGAAAAAGGTGTATTGTAATTGCATCAAATTAGTTCAACACAATTTATTTATCCTATGGTAGACAAGACTAACCAAAGAAAACTTGGTCCTGCATGGTATAAAAGTGTAAACACAAAGGCTCATCAGTAGGGTCCACCGCGCCGTACTCTCCTGTCTGTTCTGACACGAAACGTGGCAAGAAGGTATTAGGTCTCAGCTCCGGCTCCCTTCTTTAGACCGCGATCTGTGGGCCCCCCTTCTCCTTTTCCTCCCCTAACTACCACTTCCTCAGTTGGCAGGTCTACCATATTATTTTCACTGGAGAGATTCATAATTATTTGGAATGGAGAGGATGAGTACTCGAGATCTGAGACTGAGATTATAATTGTGGGGTCGGTCAATACAGTTGACGATTTCGCTCACGTGGAACGCGCCG
>JAJGRW010003161.1:0-73012 GCA_025461045.1 Carex parvula
CACTCGAAAACTCAATTTTAACATTTTACTTTGAATAATTCTCTAGGGATAGATTACTTTGGAGATGGTCCTCAAAAATATTTTCAATGTTTATTCTTTTTACACATTGCTTGAATATGGAGGAATTCCAAATAGGATTTTGATACTATTTGGAAATCTAAAATTCCACTTAAGGTGTAAAATTTTCCTTTGGTTAATTAAGAAGGAATAAGGTCTTAACTAGAGTAAACTTCGTTAAAGGGTGTTCAAAACCAACTGAATGTGTCTTTTGTGAGCTTCCTGAATCTACAAACTACTTATTGTACATTGTTCTTGTGAGAAACAAATATATGAGAATGGATTTTTGGATTTATTGCCAACCTTGTTGGATTTAATGCCAACATTGAGCACATATGTAATCTAATTATGGATTGTTTACTGTCATATATGGTTGTCAATTAAAGTGATCAAATAAGATAATAGACCATCAATATTTAATTATGATGTGCTCCATAAATGTGTAGAACAATTTAGGCAAATATCAAATTATTGATGGATTGATTCTGAGATTTGTAATTTAGAAACTGACATTTAAAAGGATTGTGTGGGCCACACGGATATCAATGCGGCCGCTTGGATTTTGATATGACAACACTGTTTTGATACAATTGCACAAAATACCTTTTTCAAATTGACAGATAACCTATTTATTATTTGAATAGCACAAAAATAAAATTCTCTTAAATTTTTTTTACATATTAGTAATTTTTTCGTACTATTTTAATTTATACACTATCTCATATAAAATTTCACATTATTCTCTTGACTATTCAAACACACCTATATATATTGAATAATTATATTCATCCCTACACTCTAGTCCTCCTTTGTCTCCGCAGCTACAGTAATGAAGGTTGTATTATGGTCTTCCCTTTCCCAGTTCCCGCGCTTGTCTCCGCGTCAACCTTCATAGGTATAAATATTTGAGAAATAACAGATTCATACTTGCAAAGTAAGATATTAATACTTGCATGCGTAACTTGATATGATTATCTCCCTTTTCCAGTCCTCCAATAGTCCCCGTATCACCCTTCCTCTAATGAAGTACTAGAGACCTCGTATTACCACATCAACTTTCCTATAACAAAAATAGTTGACCTCATAGGTATAAATACTTTAGTGTATAGGTATCAATACTTACAAAATAAAATATTAATGCTTTGATGTGTAACTTGATATGATCAAACGCCTGAAGATTAAACTTTGTACAATGTATATACATATAAATACTTCAGTGCATAGGTATAAATACTTTCAATACTTGATATTAATACTTTCAGACGTCATCCAGCGCCATATGTAAAAAAATATTAAGTATTGCGGTCCCCCAGATAGTTATGGCAACATTGATATTTTTAGAAACGTGTTTGGTCCCCTGGTCCCCCTGGTCCCCCTATTTAGTTTGAGTGGTCTCCCACGAATATTTATGGTGCTGGGACAGTTTGGGAGATTTGGTTGGTAAGACAATTATTTACGTTAAAATGTTTTTGTCTATAGGTATAAATACTTTCGTGCATAGGTATAAATATTTCCTTGCATATGTATAAATATTTTCGCTCATAGGTATTAATACTTTAGAAATTGTACGGAGACGATACAATTATATAAGAAAATTGTGCAGGGACAATTGTCAGCGTCCATATATATTTGGTCTGAAGTTTCAAGTAGATGTATTGAACATGCTAAAAGAACGTAGATAGATTAAAAATACCACTTAATAACAACATTAATTGTTGAAATAGAATAAACTTCACATAATCTTGAGCAGGGAGGTGACCGCTTTTTTTTTATCAAAAGAATAAAATAAGGTGGCTTTCTTTTTTCTCTGATCACAAGAATTAGGCTAAGATCCAAACTAGGTCAAATTTTATTGCACGTGTCAAAGGTATCCGGTGATTAATATTAATTCAGATTAAAGTACCATCCAATTCCGAGCTCGATCCACGCTTGTCGCTGAACTGTGGGACCTCTCAGTCTCTCTTATACTCGCGGTACACGTTTGAGGACTTTAATTAGAAGAATCATGTACATTTTTAGGGGAAGTCCTTTCTCGTTCTAAGTAATTTCAAACCTGCAGTTCGTTCATTTGTTGTAAACACAAAAATTTCAAAAATATTGAATAATGAACTTTTTCAGTGAAAAAACTGAAAAATAAAGACATGATTTTACTTATTAGTGACAAAATAATCTATTACAATATATTTAACTAGTAAACTATTTTTGATCTATTTTTTCTAAATATTAATTATTATGAAAATAAATTGCTTTTAGCTTGGTTTGACAAGGTTTTCCATCAAACCCTTTTGAGCTTGATTTTTTATAGTAAACCAATATTTACAATAATCTTTTATCCTTAATTGTTGTACAATTTTTACTCAAGCAGATACAGAGTCAAGAGGAATGAGACTTGCCTACCCTTAACTCAAAATTGTTTCAAAATACTCCTCATTTTGTGTCTTTTTAAAATACATAATACAAAAATATACGTAAGCTTCAAAAAATTATAAAATTTAACCTACTCTTGAAATTTTTGTTCAAAATATGCTTCTATATTT
Organism: Carex parvula; assembly: GCA_025461045.1. NCBI lineage: Eukaryota > Viridiplantae > Streptophyta > Magnoliopsida > Poales > Cyperaceae > Carex > Carex parvula. The sequence goes on from JAJGRW010003161.1 coordinate 2,595, forward strand.
ATATTTTTCTCAAAAAAATTATGAAAATTTATTTAAATTCAAATAATGACGAAATTATGCCTCTTCCAATTTTTTTGTCTCATTCTGCTAATTGTCCTAGGTACGCTCCTAAATTTAAGAGTGGTAAATTTTTGGAGGAATTTCATGTATACCCCTCAATAACATCAAAATTACGTATCCTCCCTCTAAAATTCGTAATATCATATTTATCCTTCTTCTTTTTTTTGGTTGAAAGTTCGTAGGCGATATTTCATTAATCAGGATAAACCAGTTATACATCGTTTTGTACTAGTACATACAACATCTATACCAGTACTTACACTATTACAGTTGAAACCCCTCCGATATTTTTATTAATATCCAAAGTTAATTAGAAATTAATATTTATGCCCAAATTTCACTGGTTTCGCCAGAAATGCCCAAACAGGCCACGAAATGGCCGATTTCCTCTTCCCCAGAAGCCGGCCATTTTGTGGCCGGTTTACTATTTTTTTTTTTGCCGTAATTAACCTATAAAATAACCCCTAACCCTTCCTAACTTATTCACACACCGAGAGCCTCATTCTCCTCAGCGATTATAAGGTATTATTCTATTTATTTATTTTTATTATATTTTTTAATTTTACAAAATAATTAATTTAATTATTAAAAAAATAATTATTAAAAAAAAAATTTAATTACTAAAAAATCCAAAACCCAAAACCCAAACCGTAAACCGTAAACCCAAAACCCAAAACCCAACCCAAAACCCAAAACCCAAAACCCAAAACCCTAAATCCTATACCCTTAAACCCTAAACCCTAAACCCAAAACCCTATACCTAACTCAAACCCTAAACCCAAACCCTAAATCCTAAACCGAGGAGGTCAACTACTAGACGTACAACAAGGGCATCTACAAGCCAAGCAGGGCCATCTGGAACCCAAGAAGGGCCATCTGGTACGCAAGCAGAGCCATCTGGTAGGTCATCTGGTAGGTCATCTTTTGGAAGTGATTTATTTCACGGATTTAGTTTTAGACGTGGTAGTAATAGGTGATTTATATGCATGTTGTGAAAATTGTGTAGACTCTATTTGCAATTTGTGTGTACTTTATTATTTTGTACTAGACTCTGAATTGTCACTCTAAATTGTGTGGACTTTATTTGTAATTTAATTGTGATTTTGAATTCTTTCTCACGCCTTCATTTTCAAAGGAAACAACATGGGATTACTCAAAGAAACAACATTCCACTACTAAATAAAAAGTAATTCTTATTTAATTAATACTCAAAGAAATTACAACATAATTCATCCAACTACAATAAAATACTACTTATAACCAAGCTCAAATGCATCCAAATGGTAAACCCTATTAGTACTACTGCATGGAATAAAGTCCACAACACAAATTCTTAATAAGTAGACAACGAGCCTTGAAAGTACATGGAACAAAGTCATCATCGGATTTTACCAGATCTGGATCAGTCACAGCAGACGAAGTGGTGGCCTTACCAGTATAAGTACACGGAACAAACTCATCATCCGATGTTGGAGGCTCTGGATCAACATTATTCTTTTTTCAAACCAAAGCGTAGGGGTTTTTCACAAAGTCATCATCTGAAATTTCATACCTGATTAGGCCGTCTACTCCATTCCTCCATCGTACATGTCACACGATTCCGGGTAATCACGGCATACTTGACCGATGTTCTTTTTTTCCTCATTTTTACCTCGATCACTAATTGACCCTCCTCTTGCTAAGCCATGATTGGACGACCTACCTCGGTTGCTATTGTTCATCTTGTTGGCCCCTTCAAATATCGGCCTTCTCACCTAAAAAATCGCCTTCTCTTTCTCTCTGTCCCGTCCTCCCTTCTCTTTTGTGAGTTGAGTGAATTGTGTGGAGGAGAGAAAAAATAGTGTTTTTATAGGTTAATTACGGCAAAAAAAAAAATAGGAAACCGGCCACAAAATGGCCTGGGGAAGAGGAAACTGGCCATTTTGTGGCCGGTTTGGGTATTTCTGGTAAAACTAGCGAAGTCTGGGCATAAATATTAATTTCTAATTAACTTTGGATACTAATAAAAATGTCGGGAAACCCCTTTACAAAAGTAGACAAGAAAATCAGAAAAAAGCAGAACCAAGAGTTACTGTGCTCAGATTAGTAGATAGTGAGTTTGCAGGATTTTCTGTGCTCATGCTCGGATTGCTAGGTTGTGAGCCTGCATAATTTCTTGTCATTGGCACAAAACAGTGCTGTTGTAATCAAGGCGAGGCAGGGGTATCCTTCTAAACATTAAAAAACACACAATTTTACCCATTTTATTGTCATTTCTTTAAAAACTCATTTGAAATTTAGTATCCATTTTATCCTTCATTATAAAAATAAAAACTAATAGCATGTTTCAAGAAAAATGTCAGTCTTCTAATTTGTTGGTTTTCGAGGACAAATGAGTCATTTATCTACTTCTAACGCTTATACAGTAACATTAGATATATGCTTGTGTAAACTTCAAAAGTAGAAAAATAATACATTTGTCCTTAGAAACCAACCAATTAGAGACTGACATTTTTCTGAAACATACTTACTAGTTTTGTTATAAAGAACTATAATATAATTAATAGATTTTTCATACTTTATTTGAATATATTGTGTTAACTATTGTATACCTTAAACATGAAAGAAGGGCAGGTTGGATATTGTGCCTATATATATTAATTAAACCTCCACCATCCTTCTAGGTTGCCTATTAAAAATAACATGGACAACTTTGAAACTAGAAATCAACTGTTCTGATACGTACGCTGCATGCGCACCTATATCTATCTTAAATATGGAAAAAATGTAAAGAGTAAAATCACCGTGTGATGTCCTCACCAAGAGGGGTTGGTGAGCACAACTCCAAAAGTCTATCGGATTATCTTCAAACGATGAATCTAAACTGTTGAAATCCATCTACTTTATGAGTCATAAATTTTTTTGGAAGTTTTAAATTCATTTAGTACAAAGTCAAGCGGTCAAAACAATGAATCTTTTATAAATTATTTTATAAGTGTATTCATTTTTCAACACTTTTTGACCGCTTGACCTTGTACTAATTGAATTCGAAACTTTTAAAATTTTGAATATACATGCATCACTCATGAAATAAATGGATTTCAACGGTTTGAATTCGTTTAAAGCCAATCAGATAGACTTTTAGAGTTGTGTTCACCAACCTCTCTTGGTGAGCACATCACACTCTAGCTTTGCTCAAATGTAAAATCCTATTAAGGTTTGGTAATATGTCTTTACTAAGCAGTGGTTGATCAAATTATTCAGTTAATCTAGTCATATTATATAACAGTTTTTTATTATCAGAATTATAATCTAAAGAAGTAACGTTTGGTATATGCAATTATTGATATTTTCCACACATAAATATAAGGCCACACAAGATAAGGTATTTTTTTTCATTAAACATGATATATATAGCAACTGATATAATGATTTTGACAATCTATATAATTAAAGAAACCCAAAATTAGCTTAATATCCGACAGTTGAAATGTCATGTGTTGCAAATTAAAAATAATAAACCTTCTTATAATAAAAAGTACGTAATATTTATATATTCGTATCTCACTCCGAAAACAGCAACGGAAATATTACAAAAGCAAATTGCATTGTCACACTTGCGTAAAGTTATTGGCTGAGGTATATGTGTTATGTTTTGGAACACCCCAATTTTTTTTTCATTTTATTCCAAACAAATTCTTCTATCAACCCCCGGCCCCGGCACATTAAAATAATTTATTAATTCTTGAATGCAAATTAAGGGTCGCAATTAGAAGCATATGTGTAGCACATAAAGACTTCAAAACCAAGTATATTTCGGCTTGGACTGAGAGCATTAGGTGAAGAGCCACTTGAAAGGAAGAAAATGAAGGAAGCTTGTATGCTTGGGAAAGCAGTCGAGACACAAAAGCTGAGTTGTGCAGCCGCAGTAAAATGCCTCCTGCTCATGCTCGCTGTTCTTTCGGTGCTCAATCTGGCTATGCTACCTCCTTTGGGATTTGAAAATGGTACGTGGAAGCTTTACGTATGAAGGAAATATATACGGAGCAGCAAGAGGGGGGGAGGGGTTGTAGGTTATAATCTATTATTGATGATGCTACTCTCCAGCAGTGACAAATGCCAAGTTTTTTCCTTTCCATACCAGTTGAAGTATTTCAACATTCTTCTTTCATTAATTACATAGCACATATAAAATATGTTTGGCTTAAGTTTTGAAAAATGAAAAAAAAATATTGTTGTGTTGTTGTCATAGTTAAATTTGAGAGACTGATCGGGATACCTGTTCCTCATTGCTGCTGTTGATTTCATTTAAAACAATTGTTTCTGCATATTTAGGGATGTTTACATACAAATTAAATCTGATATGTGTTATAATTTCAAACCTAAATCTCCTTTGCAGATAGAACAAGTACATGGCCCTCTCCAATTGAAGAGAGGCAAAACTTCAATGCCATGAATTCAGGTAATTTATTATCAATTGCTTTCATTTTAGTTATGAGAAACTGTAACCCCAAGTAACATCTAAATTAGATACAGGTGGAGAAACTCGGCACCTCATGAAATTAGCAGCACAAGTGCAAACTGACGAGTCCGTTCTAGGTGACATATATATTTATGATCTATGTCTATATAACGATCAATTAATTGCTACTTTAAATCAATTAAAAGTTTATTTAAACTATGCAGGACGAACTAACACAGTGTTGTATGTATAAATTCTTTAATTTAGGTAAAGAAGCATTGTTAGAAATGAAGGAGAACGAAAATGTCATTGAATCAGCAGGTAACTGAAATTACATCAAAGTCCTTGAGAAATATAAAATTCTTCTTAGTTTGATTTGATTAAGAGGGGGAAACAAAAATATTTTATTAGCAAGAGACTTCCATCAGATTCGTTAGATCTTTTCAACCTTTCCCTAAGTCAACTATACAATTAAGGAACTCTATTTATTAAGTACGACACCAATCTAGAGGTATCCAGCTAGCATTCAGTGTGCTATATTTTAATTAAATGTAAGTACCAAGTAATATAACTTTAAAACTCCCAATTAAATATGTAAGCATTACTAGCCTAGAAATATATTAATTTACTTAATTATTGCACAGTTTCAGGTACTGACACTTCAACAGAACCACTTGAAGTGAATGATAAGTTAGACACAAATAATTCCTTCGTTACATTAGAGAAGCCTCCAGAGAACAAATCTTTTACAGGCAATTGAGTCATTATTTTCCTATTTCAAATATGCATGAATATGTAGATGGAATTTATAATCAATCCAAAAAAAAAAAAAAAACTGACATTGTTACAGAATTTTTTTGCAGAATCTAGCACAACTCAGCCCCCAGTTCCTTCAGATCAGGGGCAAGACGAAGCTCCCTCCAAGACAGGTATACGATTAATAGAAAACAGTAATACAATAACTTATTATTATCATATATTGGTAGTACTATTGCTGTATTTGATTATTTTTCCAAAATAACAACAATTGACATTTTTAAGTAATAAATTGTTGGGCAGAATCCATCTCAACGGAACTCTCTGTTTCTTCAAATCAGGAACAAGACCAAGCAATCTCCAATTCAGGTAATTATTACTAAGAAATAAATATAATGGTTCCACTGGATATTATTACACGAATAAAACTAGGATGTTCTTACTCCAAAATCTATCTAATCGACTTCAAATGACGAATTAAAACAGTTGAAATTGACCCACTTCTCAAATGATGCGTTTACATGTCAATTTATATATTTTTTTAATAAATTTAGTTAAGTTGAGCAGTAAAAAAAATTTGTAAGTTAATTTTAATGCATTTATTTTTCATCATATTTTGAGCACTTGACTTTATATAAAATTAATTCGAAAATTTATAAAAATAGCATGCAAATGCATCACTCGTGAAGTAGATTAGTTTCAACGATTTGAATTTGTCGTTTGAAGTCAATCTGATAGGTTTTGGAGTTAGGTTCACCAAGAGGCTTCGTGAGCTTAAGAACACCCTAGTTCTATTCTTATTACAGAAACTAGTAATTATCTTAATTGCTTCTGCCAAGTATCTAAAAAGAAAGTAATTATCTTAATTTGATTAAATGATGATTAATAAAAATGATAGTTACTGCATTGTTACTGCAACAAAACTATGTAATTAGTACCATGCAGTAGCATATTTAGTTTCATTAACAGCAAAAACTGAGTTGTTTATAATTTACAGACTCTCCGGCTCAAAACAACGGCATAATCTGTGAATTCTCTAACTACCGATACAACATGTGCTCCATAGAAGTGAACCTGAAGGTTATGGGGAGCTCAGCAACTGTGCTCCTCATCCCTCCATCTTATACCACTCCTGCCGACACCAGTACTGTCTGGAAAATCCGCCCATTTACCCGAAAATGGGAGGAAGTTACCATGGATCATGTTAGAGAATTAACAATCCAATGGGCCTCCAATCAAAACCAAGGACCTGCCTGTGATGTGACACATGATGTGCCGGTTTTGATATTTGCGACAGAAGGTTTTCCATTCAACCTCTTCCATGACTATACAGATCTTCTCATACCGCTTTTCGTTGCTGCAAACCAATACAATGGAAAAATTCAGTTTGCGGTGACGAACTTCCATGGGCCTTGGATCAATAAGTATATGCCACACCTACAAGCGCTCTCACACTACCCCATTATTAACCTCGGTTCAGAAACCCTAGTTCATTGTTTCCCATCAGGACAAGTAGGCCTTAGAGCAACTTTTCCTATGACAGTGGATAATTATTCAGCTCAAAATGTTTCCACCATGGTAGGCTTTAGAAACTTTGTGAGAACAAGCCTATCATTAGAGAGAACTCTAGTTGATATTACTGATCAGAAGAACTCAAACAAGAAACCGAGGATAGCTATTTTGCTAAGGAAAGTCACCCGTACATTTACGAATGAAAACGAGATTGTAGAAATGGCCAAAGAAGTCGGCTTCGAAGTTGTTCGAGTTGATCCTGAAACCACAAAAGATTTTCCAAGAATAGCACATCTAATAAACTCTTGTGATGTGTTGATGGGATTGCATGGAGCTGGTTTAACAAACATGATGTATCTACCAAACAATGGTACACTCATACAAGTTCTTCCTTGGGGGGACTTGAGATTTATAAGCTGGAAAGATTTTGGGGAACCAACAAAATATATGGGACTAAACTATATAGAGTACGAAATAAAAGAAGAAGAAAGTACTCTTATAGAGAAGTACCCAAGAAATCATACTGTTTTTACAAACCCGCAAGAGTTACACAAGCAAGGTTGGACGGCAATGTCTTCTGTTTATCTGGTAGAACAAAGTGTGAAGCTTGATGTGAATAGATTTAGAGGAGTTTTGGTGGATCTTTTTAATTCCCTTACTCAACAAACGAGAAAAAAGTAGAGGAGCTTAGAACAAAGTACTGTATCTTTTTATTTTATTTCTCTAGCCTTTTTAATTTGTTTCTTACAACTTTAGTGATATGACTGTTGTCTTGAGGAAGTTTTTTGTTTCGTGAAGCAAGGGTCAAATATATATATCACCAGATCTAGTTTCATTTATACGAGATATAACTATTGAAGGTCTCAGACTCAGAGCGAGAGATGGAAAAATATTGATCCTCTAGACTTTAATTCACCGACTACTAATGAGATGGAAAAATAATTCAGTAAGTTCTCCATCAACAAAATCGTAAAACAGGAACAAAAGTAAAATTACTAATGGTAGTACGTAGTAATTGAGTAAAACAACAAGAAAAGCAAAAACATGATATAAAAATAGTAAAATATTTCCCAAGAATAAATAATAAAAACAAATTATATATATAGCACTATTCATTAGCTTACTATAAGTGCAGCATTAACTCAATGCATGACCACCGCATATTTACTTTCCTAGTTTGAATTCAATTTATGAAGTAGCCAGTGAAAATATAATACTTTTAGTTCGTTTTAAGTTCTGATTGATGTAACAATATGAATTTAATTCTAGTTCGGAACTCTTAATTCTAAGTTTGCATGACCCACTTTTGGCGGGGAGATCAAGCTCCAATTTCACGCTCTCTCACGTGTCTTTCACGAATCCATGTAATTTTAACATGGTATATATTGTTTATTGCATTGTCCGCATTTGTTATCTATTGTGGAAAATAGAATGATTTCTGTAGCTCAAGCTTTTGAATCATCTAGGTTAAATGTGGGTTTTAAAAGACAGCTGAGAGGGATTTATTTGGATGAATGGAATCACTCGAAAACTCAATTTTAACATTTTACTTTGAATAATTCTCTAGAGGATAGATTACGTACTTTGGGGATGGTCCTCAAAAAATATTTTCAATGTTCATTCTTTTTACACATTGCTTGAATATGGAGGAATTCCAAATAGGATTTTGATACTATTTGGAAATCTAAAATTCCACTTAAGGTGTAAAATTTTCCTTTGGTTAGTAAGAAGGAATAAGGTCTTAACTAGAGTAAACTTGATTAAAGGGCGTTCAGGACCAACTGAATGTGTCTTTTGTGAGCTTCCTGAATCTACAAACCACTTATTTGTACATTGTTCTTATGTGAAACAAATATGAGAATGGATTGTTGGATTTATTGCCAACATCGTTGGTTTTAATGCTAACATTGAGCATATATGTAATCTAATTATGGATTGTTTACTATCATATATGGTTGTCAATTAAAGTGATCAAATAAGGTAATAGACAATCAATATATTCATTAGGATGTGGTTCATAAATGTGTAGAATAATTTAGGCAAAAATCAAATTATTGATGGACTGATTCTGAGATTTGCAATTCAGAAAACTATCATTTAAGAGGATTGTGTGGGCCACATGGATATCAATGCGTCCGCATGAATTTTGATGCGATAGCACGATTTTTGATGCAATCACACAACATATCTTCTTCAAGTTGACAGATAACCAGATACGTTACTATATATAAATATTGGTCTCCAAGGCACAAGATAACATAGAAAAATACAGAAACTGAATATACATTTTTCTCTTTAGAAAAATACAGCTATATTTGTCTTCTCTTCTTTTTCCACCATCAAAGAATAGAGAAGGTAAATTCATTAGGAAATTTGGAGAGAATTTCTCAAAGGCCATATCTTGTTGTCTTGGAAGACTTGATCCACGACCATACGACGAAAAGGCGAGAAGGACTTCTTGCCATTGAAGACTTGTCTCGTGCTCACGGAGACGGCTGTTGCTCTACCAAGGCTTTGGATATTCCATGACAAACGACTTCTGATTTATGTTTTGGGTTTCTTTGGCATATGATGGTTTTTAGGTTAAGGTGGGGAACTGTTTCTTCTTTCCTGGGATGTAAGTGTTTGACCTCTAGATGAGATGTAATTGTTTGATTTCTAGATAAGGCGTAATTGTTTGGCCTTTATGATTTCCCAACATGGATTTCAAACTTTAATGGGTTTACTTTTCATTGTACAACTATAGAGGATTTATGGATTTTAGATGCAGCAATACCCTTAAAAACAGATTATTAGTAGAACTGGTAACAGGTGTTGTTCTTTGTCAGATATAGTTAGAGAGAAACAATGTTATTTTTAAAGGCTCTAATCCTGTACCAAGTAAAGTTTAAGGGACTAAAATAATATATTTAGCTTCTTTTTGGTACAAGTCCAAATGTGATAAAAAAAATTCAAATTGACCCTCATTCTCCCCTCTGATGTTAATGAGTTACCAGAGCCAGTAACAGAGGAGAGTGGGGGCGGAAAGGGAGGGCCCTCTAGAGGTCAGGTTGCTCCTAGCAATCGCGGAGGAGGAGGAGTTCCTGGAGGATTACGCCAACCCAGATCCAATGTGTGGAACAGGCTAGTGAAGAAGAATCAGAAAATTGGAGCTTAGATTTCTAGTTTTACATGTTACCTATGTTTTGTTGAAGTTTATGATACTATCTTCTACGCTTTGGTGAATTTGCATCAGTTTTTAAATTAGCTATATTTTGAGTATGTACTACTGGTTTAGAGTTTAGTTTTTGGATTTTTAGAAGGGCTATTTTGTAAGAAGTAAGAACATATAAGCCGGTACTGCACTGTGTCTTAGGTACCTATTTCATAGTTGCTATGATTCCAATATTATATTATTCAAAAAAAAAATATTGTTTATTGCGAACCTCTTTTGCAAACGAAAAAACCCTGAAAATCTAATAAGAAATAACAAAGTATTACAAGTGTAATTTATTTATATTACATATAGGTAAACTATTTTTTGCAACCAAATCATTAGATTAGTAAGAAAAAAAGTAATTGTACGTTGTAATAATAAGATAATGTACATCAGTCTCGATCAGAACTATATTATCAACATTCCTTGACCTTTACTGTAGAATTAATGACGATCAATTTATAATTCAAAAGTTAAGTGTTAATTTCTTACAGCTGATAGATTTGTTGCTAGTTCAATAATTCAGTGTTGTCACTACTACAAAAAAAGAGATTATACACGGACAATAAAGGAGGAGCTACACGGATTTCCTACCGTGTTTAAATCGAGGGTGTACGATTAGTTCAATAACTACACACGGACTTTTGCCCGTGTGCAATTTTAAAGATTCTACACGTATAACTTCACAAACAGCCGTGTACAAAGACCAGAATGTGTCGCTCTCCATTTTACCGAGCTACACGGATATTACCTAAAAAACCGTGTACGATTCTTTTTGTACACGGACTTTTAACTAAAAAACCGTGTAGCTTGACTCTTTCTACACGGACATTTAGTTAAATGTCCGTGTAGCTCTCCTCTTTCTACACGGACATTTAACTAAATGTCCGTGTAGCTCTTTTTTTTTCTACACGGACTTTAGTTAAATGTCTGTGTAGAAAGAACATTTTTTTTTTTTTTGTATTTTTTGTTTTTCGGCTAGCCTTCAGTTTTGCTAGCCAGTTTTGTTACAGAACTATTCCAGATTTTCCAGATTTTCCATATTTTCCAGATTTCATATAACAAGAAATCCATATTTTCCAGATTAGCAATAAATCCATATTTTCCAGATTAGCAAGAAATTCATATTTTTCAGATTAGCCAGAAATCCATATGCAATAAATTATACAATATTCATATACACCAAATTATACAAAATTATGGAAATCCATGTTGAGCATTGCAAAATTCCGTTACAAACCACCTTGCCCACACACACCTGATATCGTCGATCTGCTCCTTGGTGTAATGCGGTTCCTTTGGCACATTCTACAATTACAATTTGGTATTAGTTAGTAACAAGAAAAGGTAGATGAAATACAGTTGCAAAAATGCATAAAAGATACATAAAAGACCCTAAAAATGCTAAAATTATAAAGAAAGGTCCAAAAGTCCAGATCCGACGGTTGGATCGCGAATCTGAGCTGAAAAATGGGCGAAACCGATCATAGATCGTTTCGAATCCGGCTTTGGGTTGTGGAGTTCCTGTCAAAATTTCAGGCCGATCCGACGGACGGATCAAAAGTTACACCCTTTTTTCTGAAACATGCGCAGGCCCATATTGCATCACCTTACAAAATTGAGTGAATGTTTATAGCAATTTTATAATTTGATATAATTGAAAAAAAATTCAAACCAATTAAATTATTATTGCTTACTTGTTGACATAAGGGAAGATATCTTTGCACTTGTTAGCTGGGATATTTTCTTCGGGCTTACAAGAATCAACAATTATGCTCGTATTTAGGTAAGGCACAATGATTATCAGACACCAGTGCTTGCTGTGGGAGGATAAAAACTTCAAAGATGACAGATTCCAGCTGCTAGCCTTTAATTTGCGAAAATCAGATCTCAGTTCAAAACAGAGAGAGGGCGTATTAATTACTTGATCAAAACGGCGCTGGAAGGAGAAGTCTCTGGAAGAGAAGGGGCCCTTTTATATTGGATAAAACCCTACACGGCTTTTCTACACGGATTTATACTTAACAATCCGTGTAGCTCTGTCACAGACTATTCTACACGGCTTATTAAAAAAAGCCGTGTAGCTCTCTAACTATTCTACACGGACATGTAACTAAAAACCGTGTAGCTCTCTTAATATTTGTACACGGTTATTTAATCAAATATCCGTGTAGCAATTCATACACGGATTTTTGTATAATATCCGTGTAACTCTCTCAATCTTTTCCACACGGTTTCTTTCCACACGGATTTTTGATCCCTAATAAACCGTGTAGCTCTCTCAAACAATTATACACTGATTTATAACTAAGTGTCCGTGTATAATTCCCCAATATTTTTTAGCCTTTCACAATTTCATATTTGACACACGGTTTTTATATAAAATTAGAAAAACCGTGTACAATGTGCAGTGTAGAATTAGCTTTTTTGTAGTAGTGTGTTTCATTCAGAATTTTTCTTTGTGCTATTTATTTATAAAAAAAGTAAAACCCAAAATCGTCAATTCAATTATGGAGTGAAATTGAATCTGTTTAATTTGGATTTGACAAAAGACGACGAAATCAAACTTTCTTAAATCAGTCTAGTTTGTTTATCAGATTTTAAATCATAGTCTTAATATGACGTTATTCTCACTACCCATCAATTCCAGGAATTGATGAGGATGCAACAAAATCATACAGAAGAGAAGACCAAAAATCAGATAGAATCACTTACCAGTAAGATGTTACTGCCAATTCCATGTAATAAAAATTGAGGGTTCCAATTGCAAATAAACCGTTGATCTTACACATAAGAGATGACAGTCCAATAGCTGACTGATGCTAATTAGGCGATAAGCTGTGACGTGACTCACGACGTACCGCCAGTCGTTTTCTCAACTGCTATGTTCCTAGGAACAGGGGCGGATCCAGTGTATTCCAGGGGGGGCAGCTGCTCCCCCATGGATTTTGAGTTTTAGTGGAAATTTATCGGTTCCGATCGACTTTGCCCCCCCTGGAACTTTTTTTTGCCCCCCTCTGGACGTTTAGTTTGTAATTTAAGTTAAATTTAGGGTTAAAATTGAAATAAATATGTTGAATTTTGATTAGTAATTAGAATTATAAGTCAGAGCATCAGAAATTACAAGTCAAAGCATTGAAAAGTATAAGTTAAAGCATCGTTTTTTGTCGAGTATCCAATTAGTTAATGGATTTAAACCCGATAAGGTATTTAAACCCGATTCGATATTTTTTTGCCCCCCCTGACGAAAATCCTGGATCCGCCCCTGCCTAGGAAACTTGTTCCATGATTACACTGACATGATCTACCCACTCTTCCTTGCCACACACAGGTATATTAATGATTTGAAGAGTTGGATAATAAACTGTCTAGTTTTATTAAAATTGATCAACTGTACCCAATCCATGAACACATAGCAGAGAATGTGAGATGCCATACCAGCAAACAGGTATAAATAAAAGTAAACTAACTGGCAGCATCCTCTAAGTATACCAATCCTCCTCATTGCCTAACTAGCTAGACAGCCGACGATTGCATAGATTTATCATTCATACAGAGACAATATACAGATATAACATAATACGGGTACACAACAAGCATCATATGACCCCAACAAACAAAAGCGGTATTACTATTTTATTTTTATTGGTTTGTAAAATTTAATTAACTTGACTAAAAAGGTCGAGGTGGCATGGGTGGTGGCGGGCCATATGGAGGTGGTGCAAATGGGTCATAATATCCAGGAGGTGGTGGTGGGGCTCCAGGAGCAGCCAGTGGTGGAGCAAATGGCCCTGACCTGGCGGAGGCACTGGTGGTGGAGTAATGGCCCTGGACCAGGCGGTGGAGGTGGCCTCTCGTAAGGTCCTGATGTGCCAGGCTGTGGTGGTGGTGGTGGGCCCCAAAAGGGTCCTTGCGGTGGTGGTGCAGCCATTGCTGGTAGTTGCACAGAGTTAGTTCTTATGGTGGAGTAGAGATATATATCGAGATGCTGTGTGATTCTTCTAAGGTTGTTTATCAAGGGAGTATTGCTTGGAGAGGTGAGAAGTTGACTGGTTGGTTAGGATATATGTTAGACTTGTCTATAATTGTGACTGATATATTAGTACGGGGTGATTTCAAATTACAGAATGTTCTAGAATTGTAACTTTTTTTGAGGAAAAATAAGGGTCATACTCATATTTAAATTGAAAAATTTTTGCGGTTACAAAGATTGTATCCATAGTTTTCCAAGAATTTAAAATGCTCAAAACAGTTGAACTTAAAACATAAAATAAAACCAAAAAAGAACAAAAAAAAAAAGACTTCAAGTCCCTGCTTCCTCTTTCTTTCGTACCAGAAACATCCTGTACCAGTTCGTTAAGTTGCCGTCATCTAGTCTTCACCAGGTACTGGTATGTTGGGTCCCTCTCTCATTTACTCTTTTGCTTTTGTCATTTGTAATTATCTTAGTTTTATAGGGCTATTTTGTAATTTAGCATATATGTGCATGTAAAGCAAACCTTTTAGGTTACAGAAAAAAAAATTGAAGGGTCCCCCCGACAAAAAAAAATCTTTGCTCTCTCTCTGTTTCTATTCGGTTCCTTCATACCACTCAAAAACCCTACATCTGGTATCAGAGCACTGAGATTCCTGGTGCTTCCGTTGCTTTTTCTCTGATTTCGTTTTGCTTCAGCGAGCTACAGTGATCCGCGATTTTGCTCCTAGTTCGCTGCTCTCCTTTGTTCCACTAGTAAGCCGCGATTTTTGGGTGTGTTTTCTCTCTAGACCGCGTGGGTGAACCAAGACCCCTTTAGTTAATTGTGCGTTGATTGCTGTAAGCCTTATTTAATCAGAATTTTAGTATTTGGTGCATTCAAGTCTCGATTTAGTGGTGATTTAAAATTTTGAAATGAAGGAGAGTAACAGTGGTACTATTATCAAACTTACTTCGTCCAACTATTCTATTTGGAAGTCTCGTATGAAAGATTTGTTATATTGTAAGGATGCTTATGAACCCCTTACGGGTACAAAACCCGATAGTATCTCCGATGCAGCTTGGAAAATTTCTAACCGAAAGACAATTGCCATAATTAGACAATGGGTTGATGATTCTGTGTATCACCATATTTCAACCGAAGCCGAGGCTAAAACTTTGTGGGAGAAACTTGAGAGTTTGTATGAGCGCAAGACCGCTCAAAATAAGGCCTTTTATATTAGAAAGTTGGTTAATATGAAATACCAAGAAGGGTCTTCGGTGTCGGATCACTTGAGTCAGTTTCAAGATTGTGTAAACCGTTTGTCTACCATGAAAATGGTTTTGGATGAGGAGTTACAAGCATTAATTTTGTTGAGTTCCTTACCCGATAGTTGGGAAACTTTGGTGGTGTCTTTGAGTAACTCGGCACCGGATGGTGTTGTGACCCCTAGCCATGGTAAAGGATAGCATGCTCAATGAGGAGTTGAGGCGTAAGGAGTTAGGGATCACTAGTGAGTCTTCGGCTCTTGTTTCCGAAAACCATGGTAGGAATGCTTATAGAAACTCTCATGATGATGACAAGCGGGATAAATCAAAGAGGTCAAAGTCGAGAAAGGGATATATGTCATTATTGTAAGAAGCACGGTCATATGAAAAATGAATGCCGGAAGTTGAAAGCAAAAAATGATGGTCTCAAGAGAGATCAATCCAAAAGTAGAGGCGGTGATAATGAGAAGGAACATACCACCGCAATTACATCCGATGGAGAAGTGTTTATAGCTTGTGATGAAGGTTTTGTAAACTTTACTAGTCAAGATTCCACTTGGGTGGTAGACTCCGCGGCCTCATTTCATGTCACGTCTCGACGTGACTTGTTCACTTCTTATAAGGAGGGTGATTTTGGTGTTGTGAGAATGGGAAACAACGGAGTTTGTAAAATCTCCGGAATTGGAGATGTAAGTGTGGAGACAAGTTTGGGGTGCAAGCTTATTCTCAAGAATGTTCGGCATGTGCCGGATATGAGACTTCATTTAATTTCGGTTTGTGCCCTTGATGATGACGGGTACCAAAGTTGCTTCTTTGGAGGAAAATAGAAATTATTGAAAGGGCATTTAGTTGTTGCTCGTGGATCCAAATCTGGTTCGCTTTATGTGACTCAAGTTAAGGTGTGTGATGTAGTAAATGTCATGGAGTGTAACACAACCGATTTGTGGCACTTGCGGTTGAGTCACATGAGTGAGAAGGGTATTGAGATTCTTTCAAAAAGGAAGTATGTGCCTAGTGATGGTACTTCTCTCACCTCATGCACACATTGTTTAGCGAGCAAACAACATCGTGTAGCCTTCAAAAGAAATCACACAAGTAAGAAATCGGGTTTGCTAGATTTGGTCCATACCGATCTTTGCTTAATGGGAGATAGAACCATTGGCGGTGCTCTTTATTTTATGACCTTTGTGGATGATCATTCTAGAAAATTGTGGGCATATTCCTTAAAATTGAAGGATCAAGTCTTGGATGTGTTCAAGCAATGGGTTGTGGAGATTGAAAGAGAAACCGGTCAGAAGTTAAAGTGTGTCCGGTCAGATAATAGAGGAGAATACCGTGGTCCTTTTGAGATATTTTGCAAGACCAATGGTACTAAACTTGAGAAAACCGTACCTAAAACTCCACAACAAAATGGTATAGCCGAACGGATGAACCGCACAATTTATGAGAGAATTCTATGCATGGTCTCTCATTCTAAACTTTCAAAAGGATTTTGGGGTGAAGCTTTGAACACCGCGGTTCACTTGATCAACCGTTCTCATTCACATGCATTGGACAGTGATATAGCGGAAAGAGTTTGGAAAGGTAAAGATCTCTCTTATCATTATCTTAAGGTGTTTGGTTGTAGAGCATTTGTGCACATACCATTGATGAAATGTCAAAACTTAATAGCAAGACCAAAGAATGTATTTTTTTGGGATATGGAAATGGTGAATTTGGGTAAGGTTGTGGGATCCAATTGAAGATCACTCAAAAGAGAGCAATGTTTCTTTTAATATTTATAAACTCGGAAATGCTATCGGTTCGGACAGCAAGCGCACAATCCTATCGAGTAGTATATTCGAAGTCGATCCACAGGGAATATTGGTTCAATGCTTTGAGCGATCGAATCACAATCTTTCGAAAGGCTAGACGAAATCTGAAAATTGAGAGATGTTGTTTTGATCAATGTAAATTAGGAAGCAATTAAAAGTAATTAAAATAAAGATAGAGATGAGAATTCCTAGGGCTTCGGCACACCATTGCCACTCAATTCGTCCTGACAATATATTCCTGTTGCGTCTGATTTCCTGTTGTTGTTTAATGAAAGACACCACATAGGTCACTGCGATTTATGTTACGCAAGAATGACAGATCTTTCACCGAGATTCTTCATAGGACACTGTGATTTTTCTTACGCAAATGTCTGATCTCTCAAATATCCCAAATTACTACACAGATCACTGTGATTTTCCTTACGTAAGTGATGAAATTTGGTACACGTTTTGTTGGTCTGGTTTATAGTTTCCCCGCTAAGGTTTTCTTCACATAAACCTAATAGATTTCAACGAGGCTAATTCATACAAATAGTTTCTCTTACCATTAAAGTACTGTCACTACCCTAACGGACTCAAACTAGATCATTGAAGTTAGATGAAGAGATAGTAAATCACAAAAGCATTTTGTTTCAACAACAAGAAATCATAATCAACAGAAATATATATATCCAAATATTAAGAGTAACAAGGTTTACTGCCTAGCCCTAAGAAAAAGGAACTTAGCCGCGGAACGGCATTATTACAAGCACTCCTCTCTTCTCACTTTAATCAAATCTAACCCTAATTACAAAGATAACTATTCCTTCTGCCCAGGGGCCTTATATAGGAGTGAAGGGACGTCTGGAGGTTGAGTAGGGGCTAAGAAACTGATCTGGAAACAGCTGTCGGTAGTTATTCCCCAAGAGGCGCCTTCGGTTACGGACCGTATTGGGCAATACAGTCCGTATTAGGACCTTGACGGTTAGGGTTTAATGCTTCCAGCGCTATCTTCTGGTCTGTGCTAGGCCTGGTCCGTATTAGGCAATACGGACCGTAACAGAGACTTAGTCGTTGATCCGATTGACCCGATTCTAGCTCCATTTGATGTAAAATAGTCCCAAAACCTGTTTTCTGCAATAAAACATAAAGAAGGGTGACAGTAGCCTTTTTCTCTAATTAATTAAACATAACCGTGAGAAAATATGCAAAACCTAAGCCAAAACTCTACGTAAATCATCATTATTTTGACTCTGATCACGCCTCCCAACTTGAATTGTTGCTTGTCCTCAAGCAATGACATCCCAGCTGGTCAAAGGTCCGGTCTAGGTTAAACCATACAATCTCAAGGACTTGTTAAAAATTAAATTAGGGCTTAGGTTTGGTACAATTGGCATGACAATAAAAATCTAGAACTTTAAAATATTCATGACCTCTCCCTTGAACAATTTATTCACCCCATGATTGACCTCATTGTGCTTACCCTAGAAAAATTATCATCGAACAATTTACTTCACAAATATCCTTAAATTTGAGAGTATTAATTTCCCCTTCGATTATAAATGGATCCCTTCTAATCAATAGGAATTCTAATGATATAAATTTTGATTTTCCTTCCCAATTGATTGGAGCAAAGTATGACAACTAAGTGTGTTGGTACTTGTGACTATTTTTTTTTGAAAAATTAAATATATACAAGAATTAAAATTTTGGGAGGTTTTCTCGAGCCTATTGGTAAACCAGTCTTGCGTAGGCACCCGTACTCTTTTTATCCTCCATCTTTTATTCTATTTTTTTATTTTTCTGATTTTTTTTCTATTTTTTTTTGGATTTTTCTCATTTCTCATTTTTTTTTATTTTTCTGTTTTTCTGAAAAATAAAATATTTTTGTGTCACAAACACCATGATTACACACAATTCCAAGTATTCATTCATGCAAGGAATTATTGCATAGTTTCGCTAGGGGTCTATCTATAATAAATGGGTATTCTAAAACACTATCAAGCTTAAAAGATTTTGCAAAAATAAATTACTCAACAATAAAAATTTCTAGGCTTTGCGATTTTGGTCAACACTCATGGTTAGCAATTGATTGTTCACTTTGAGATCACTAATTATTTTTAAAAATTCTGAATTTTTAGTATCATGGTCAATCGTCTAAACCCTAGCCTAATTCAATTTAAAACAATTCCTATTTGGTTAACCTACTCGTAAGGAAAAATAAAAATGCAAGCTAGCTAAAAAGCTCAATCTAATGATTCTAGGATTTTCGGTAAAGCCTCCAACCCTAGTCAAAAATTGAGTAAAACTACTAGCACCTAAGAATTTAAAATGAGAAAAATTTAAAGATACATGGTCAATTTACCTCCTACCCCCCGAATAAAATTGAGTATTGTCCCCAATGCTCGAGAGATAAAAATAAAGGAAGTAGTATAGTAAAAAGACCGGGAAAAGATACAACTCACTGCACCTCAATCCTGAGGTGGTGGAGGGGGTGGTGGGCGCTGGATCTCCTCGTAGAATGACGGGTCGAAGAGTCCGTATGGTGGTGGCTGGTACTGCAGACCGGTGATGAGGGCATGCTGGTAGTACTGCTGTGACATGTAGCGGGCCTGTTGTGCCTCCCGCCTGTTGTTGGCAGCATACCCTCGCAGCTCGTCCATGCCCTGACGAACCTGGCCTACAGAGTGACGTGCCGTGTCATACTGCTGGTCAAGCCGGGCATAAGTGGTCCTAGTGTCGCTGGAGAACCTCTCCATGTTCGCGTTGACTCTTTGGACGGCTTGGAGAACTCGGTTGTATCCACTTTGAGGGGCATCAAATGGTCCCGCCCCTTGTCGCCCTGCTTCTGCTGCGAGCGCCTCTTGCCTAGCCCTTTGCTCATTTGTCGCCATTTCTTGCATGTATGCGGCGGCTGCTGCAGTTTCGACCCTATCTTCTTCTTCAGCCTCGGCCTCTAGGGCCTCGAAGTCAACCTCATCATCGCTTTCCTGAGCGGCCCGTCTGTCGATAGAGACCACTTGCCTCCACCTTTGCTGGTTTTTGAGAGGAAGTGGTTTGCAAGGCATTTGAACCCTTCTTCTTTCGATGTTGTATAAGTATGGCTCGGGAGGTCTGCCATTGATCATTCTCATTGAGGTGAGGCACTCGATGTCCAGGAATCTCATGCCGGTGCCTTCTTTCAAGAAGTCTACCTCGATTCTGAGTTGACGAGCGAGGATTGTTGTGATGGAGATGTGTCATCTGCCCCTTTTGTTTTGGCCGATTGAGTGAATGTGATTGTAGAGGAAGTGGCCAATGTGAGGAGGGTCGTCCGGAGGCATGAGCATGCACTTGAGAATGTGAAGCCCGGGGAAAGTGACTTTCGCGCAAGTTTCACCTCGAGCAAAGAGAGAGTTGCTGAGAGCTGCCTGCATGTACCGGAGCACTGGATGGACAATGTGACTGGCAACTCTGGGGTCACTGATGCGGTCATTGGTGATCAGCTTCCAAAAATCCCGCTCGTCATTGTATGCATGTATGCCCTCATCTTTAAAGCCAAAGATGTCACAGAAATCACGCATTGACACCTCCTGCTCTCTGTTCATCAGCTGAAATTTAATTATGTCATTTTCAGAGGAGAAGGTGGCAATGAGCTCGCGGGTGAGGTCGTCATAGACTGGGACATCCACCAGTTTGTTGAGAAAGTCCCAGATGTGAACCCTTTTTGCTAGGGTTTTGAATTGGGCGAGGAGGCCGAGCTCTTGAAGGGTTTCGATATGGATGACCTTGTGGTTGATGATTTTGTTGTCTTCCAACTTTTCGAAGACATTGGCGTGTGCTCTGGAGGTGAATTTTATGTCCAGGGGGTTATGTTCTTGCCCCTCCATTGGTTGTGGTTCTTCTTATGGAGGGGACTCCGGCAATTCTTCTTGTTCGGGGCTCCATTTGGGTGATTCAGGTGGTGGATTTCGAGAAGAAGACTCCCCCCTCTTCTTCTTGCCTCTACCTGTCAAAGCCTTAAGAAGACCACGTGTTTTTGGGGCCATTTTGGGGGTTTAATGATCACTGTTACGGGCCGTATTGGGTTGATACGGAGTGGTTACGGACCCATATGCTGGTAAAATTTGGCCAAGTATAGGACTTAATACGGACCGTATTAACAGATACGGACCGTATCAGACTGGTACTGGTTCTGGTAAAAATTGGAAAACCTAATTTTTTTTGTATTTTTCGTGATTTTTAGTATTAGACTAAATCTAGAAAGGAAAAACAACTCTAAAACTAAATTGCAAAAAGAAATAAAAGACTAATCTAAGAAACTAAAATTAAAATTGGAAATTAAGAGAGAAAGGGGGAAAGAACCGAAAATGGTGAAGATCGATGGTGTCAAGGCGGATACGGGTCGGATACGGCCCGAATTGGAAGGTCGGTGTGAGTGAAGGTGGTCTCCCTTGGCGGCCGGCGGTGTAGGCGAGGTTGTGCTCGGGTTTTGCAAGAAAGAGGAGGAGGTGAATAGAAAGGAGGAAGAGAAGTAAAGAAGGAAGAGAAGAGGGGAAGAGAAACGGGAGAGGGGGTGTTCAAAAATAGAAAAACATCTATTTTGAACGGTTACCCAACTTCGTGCCTCTTCGTTAATGGGTTTTAATTCTCAGATCGATTTTGATTACGGACCGTACTGGCTGATACGGTCCGTATTTGATCTTAAAATTTTCAATCCTTAACGGTTTCTTCAACTCCTTTGAATGCGATCCGCATTGGCTGATACGGGCCGTATTCGCTACTGTCTTCTCTTTCATCCAATTTTATGCTCTGTATTCACTGTCGTAGTCCGTATTAGCTGTTACTGTCAGTAACAGAGAATATTTTCTTGACTTTTCCAATATTTTTAACCGAGCCCTTCCTCTAGCATGTTCACCTGGTCATAAAAAATGAGTGGATGTGATTCGTTCCCCAGTTAAAGTCCTAATAAACTAAAAATAAGTAATTATAAGAAAATATAAAAGTGGCATTGGGTTGCCTCCCAAGAAGCGCTTGTTTAAAGTCGTTTAGCTTGACTTGGTGTCTTGTCAGTTCCTTCCAGATATCCTCCCGTCAATGCAAGTGGGTTGCTTGTCGGGTGGTTTGCCTTCAGCATCTTCTGTGGTCTCATCATCATTGTCCTTGTCAAAGAAGTCGGTTGGTGTTTGAGGTCCGGGGTCGAATGCCAGACTCAAACCGAGTACTGATTCGACCTCATCCAGTCTTTGAGAAATTGCATCGAGTTCTTCGCGTAAGTTTTTGATTAATGCAAGGGCTAAGAGAGAATAATTCCTATTGTTTGCGATATTAGGACTCTTGTTCAGATCATCGGTTTGTGTTGTCACAGAGGTTGAATGGATCTGACCGTCATCTTGTACAATGAACAATCTCTCCATTTCTGCTTCGCGCATCATTTCTCCAATGTCTTCAAATTCATCCATTCGCAATTTATCATTGCCATACTCGTCCGCTGTTTCCAAATTGTAGACAAGATTTATATCCGGTGGGACTTTAGTCTCATTCATGTTGAAGATCATCTTGTTCTCGCCAACATTGAGTGAGATCTTTCCATTCCTAACATCGATCATTGCCCCACATGTGGCGAGGAATGGCCTTCCAAGGATGATCGGAATCTGCTCATCTTCTTCCATATCAACTACCCCAAAATCTGCTGGTATCCAGAATTTACCAACTTTGATTGGGATATCAAGCAACATTCTTTCAGGATATCGAATTGATCGGTCAGCTAGTTGCAATGAGATCCGTGTTGGTGATAGGCCTCCACATTCTAATTTATCAAATACTACCTTAGGCATCAGACTCACACTTGCTCCTAGATCACATAAAGCTCTCTTGAAATCGGTTATGCCAATGGTGCATGGTATCGAGAAGCTTCCCGGATCTTTCAACTTTGTTGGTAATTTGCTTTGCACGAGCGCACTGCATTTCAGATTGAGCGGAACTGTTGAGAATTCTTGGAGCCTACTTCGGTTTGAGAGAATCTCCTTCAGAAATTTAGCATACGAGGGTATGCTTGCAATTGCCTCAGTGAAGGGGATTGTGACTTGTAGTTGCTTGAGTGTCTCCATGAATCTCGCGAATTGCGGCTCCATCTTATGCTTGGCAGGCCTTGGAGGGAATGGCAGAGGTGGCTTGTAGGGTGGTGGTGAAATGTATTTAGGTTCGGGTTGTCGCTCGTCTCCACCTACGGTGTCATTCTGCTCCTCAGTAAGGTCTGCCTGTAGTTTGAATACGGGCGGCTCCGGTTGTTGCGGCTCGTATTCTTCGGAATGCGATGGCTCTGCATGCATCTCATCGGAAGTTTGATCGGGCATGGGAGGTCCCTGATAAGCTGTACCACTCCTTAATGTTATGCTCTTGCAAATCTCTCTCGGGTTTTCTTCTGGTTGTCCCAGAAATTTACCTTTTCCGCGTGTAATACTCAAGAGTTCTTTTGCCATCTTAGAGACATTGTCTTCTAAGTCTTTGTTGCGGTTTGTTAAGGATTCGATCTTTTGTGCGATTTCGGCGTTAGCCTTGTCTTGCTTCTCTAGGAATCTCTCCATTAAAGATGTGATGTCAGGTTGCTGCGGTTGATAGTTCTGCCTTGGTTGGTAATTCGGTTGGGAATTGTTGTATCTCGGTTGATAATTGGGCTGTGGTTGATAGTTATGTTGGGGTGCAGCAGGCCTTTGATTGTTTGCGTATGAGAGATTTGGATGGTTTCGGTTGTTCGGATGGTATGTATTGTAGGCGGGCTGAGGTCGAAAGCTGTTGTCGATTGCGTTTGCTTGCTCTATTTCTTCCTCGGTTACCGTCACATTCATACATTCGGTCATCTCATGCGCTCCTCCACAATAGCCACATGCTGTTGCGGCATTGACTGCTGCTACCGTTCGCTGTTTGGTTTGCTTGTTGAGTGCCATTTGCAAAGCATCGATCTTTGCGCTCAGCATGGATATATCATCTACTCGGTGCATGCCAGGTGTTGGTGTTTGCTTCTTTCGCTCAGGGATCCAGTAGTGTTGATTGATTGCAATCTCTTCAATTAGGTTGTAAGCCTCGTCAGGTTCCTTATTCATGATTGCTCCTCCTGCGGAAGCATCAATAGACAACCTATCGGTATGGTTTATACCATTATAAAAAGTTTGGACAATCAGCCATCTTTCTAGACCATGATGTGGACAACACCTTAACATATCCTTATATCTATCCCATGCCTCACACAATGTTTCACCATCCCTTTGTTCAAAATTAGTAATTGCATTTCTAAACCTCGAAGTTTTAGATGGTGGAAAATATTTTGCAATAAACACATTAAACAATTGGTTCCAAGTTTGAATGGAATTGGCCGGTAAGGAAAACAACCATGCTCTTGCTTTATCTTTTAATAGAATTGAAATAGCCTTAGCCTGATTGCTTTATCGGTAACTCCGTTGATCTTTATCGTCTCGCATATCCCTAGGAAAATTGACAAATGAAGATGTGGATCTTTATGTGGAAATCCTCCAAATTGCTGTTGCGAAACCATATTTATGAGAGCAGGTTTGATCTCAAAATTACGATTCGTAACAGTTGGCGGGTTTATACTAGAATTAGGATCATTCGCGCGGGGTACGTAATAGTCTCGTAGAAGTTTGGTTCTTGCTGCATCGTGAACTTCGTAATCACCATTATTTTGTCTTCCATTGTTGATCGGTTGGTTCGGTGGAATATCCATGTTGATCGAATCTGAGTCTTCTTCGCTTTCAGAATTACTCGATTAAGAACTATGATTGGTTCTTATCGGTGATGTAGAAGCGAATTGTCCTCTCCTACTAGCAATCCTCTCGGATCTTCGTATGGATGATTCGGCCAGCGTGCAGTGTCCTAAAAAAAGAAAAGAAAATCTGAAAATTAAACTAAAAAAACTGAAAAATAAAGAAAAATAAAAATAAAAACGAAATTGAAAATAAAAGAAAAATGAAAATGCAGAAAATAAAAAGAAATCTAGGCGTTTCTAATCAATTGGATTCAATGGTCAAAGCAAGGACGTCTCGCGAGGCCTTGCACAATAAACCGTTATTCCCCGGCAACGGTGCCAAAAAGCTTGATCACTCAAAAGAGAGCAATGTTTCTTTTAATATTTATAAACTCGAAATTGCTATCGGTTCGGACTGCAAGCGCACAATCCTATCGAGTAGTATATTCGAGGTCGATCCACAGGGAATATTGGTTCAATGCTTTGAGCGATCGAATCAAAATCTTTCGAAAGGCTAGACGAAATCTGAAAATTGAGAGATGTTGTTTTGATCAATGTAAATTACGAAGCAATTAAAAGTAATTAAAATAAAGATAGAGATGAGAATTCCTAGGGTTTCGGCACACCATTGCCACTCAATCCGCCCTGACAATATATTCATGTTGCGTCTGATTTCCTGTTATTGTTTAATGAAAGACACCACATAGGTCACTGCGATTTATGTTACGCAAGAATGACAGATCTTTCACCGAGATTCTACATAGGACACTGCGATTTTTCTTACGCAAATGTCTGATCTCTCAAATACCCCAAATTACTACACAGATCACTGCGATTTTTCTTATGCAAGTGATGGAATTTGGTACGCGTTTTGTTGGTCTGGTTTATGATTTCCCCGCTAAGATTTTCTTCACATAAACCTAATAGATCTCAACGAGGCTAATTCATACAAATAGTTTCTCTTACTATTAAAGTACTGTCACTACCCTAACGGACTCAAACTAGATCATTGAAGTTAGATGAAGAGATAGTAAATCACAAAAGCATTTTGTTTCAACAACAAGAAATCATAATCAACAGAAATATATATATCAAAACATCAAGAGTAACAAGGTTTACTGCCTAGCCCTAAGAAAAGAAACTTAGCCGCGGAACGGCATTGTTACAAGCACTCCTCTCTTCTCACTTTAATCAAATCTAACCCTAATTACAAAGATAACTATTCCTTCTGCCCAGGGGTCTTATATAGGAGTGGAGGGACGTCTGGAGATTGAGTAGGGGCTAAGAAACTGATCTGGAAACAGCTGTCGGCAGTTATTCCCCAAGAGGCGCCTTCGGTTACGGACCGTATTGGGCAATACGGTCCGTATTAGGACCTTGACGGTTAGGGTTTAATGCTTCCAGTGCTATCTTCTGGTCTGTACTAGGCCTAGTCCGTATTAGGCAATACAGACTGTAACAGAGACTTAGTCGATGAGCGTCGCTGATCCGATTGACCCGATTCTAGCTCCATTTGATGTAAAATAGTTCCAAAACCTGTTTTCTGCAATAAAACATAAAGAATGGTGACAGTAGTCTTTTTCTCTAATTAATTAAACATAAGTGTGAGAAAATATGCAAAATCTAAGCCAAAACCCTACGTAAATCATCATTATTTTGACTCTGATAAAAAAGAAGTTAGTAAGAAGTCGAGATGTGGTGTTCTTTGAACAAGAAACCATTAAAAATGTGCGGAACCTCGACAAGGCGAAAACCTCTTCAAATAATTTTGTTGATCTAACTCCTATTTCAAATCAGCCAAACCTAAGCCAATCAACCGAAACAAATGTTCCACAAGATGAGGAGAATGACTCTCAAATCGAAACCTCTTCAAATGAGGTTCCACAAGTACAAGAAGTAAGGAGATCAACTCGAGATAGGTGGGCTACTACAAGGTATTCTTCTAATGAATTTGTTTTGCTTGTAGATAGTGGTGAGCCCGAATGCTTTGAAGAAGCCATATTGTCGGAGCACAAAAGTGAGTGGTTGGAAGCCATGCAAGATGAGATGAAATCTTTGCATGAGAACAACACCTTTGAGTTGGTGGAGTTGCCAAAAGGCAAGAAAGTGCTCAAGAACAAATGGGTGTTTCGGATTAAATCTGAGGGTTAAGAGGCAAAACCGAGGTACAAAACTCGGTTAGTTGTGAAGGGATTTGACCAAAAGAAGGGAATTGATTTTGAAGAATTTTTTTTGCCCGTGGTAAAAATGTCCTCAATTCGGGTAGTGCTCGGTTTGGCTGCTAGTATGAATTTAGAGATTGAGCAACTAGATGTCAAAACCGCATTCCTCTATGATGATTTGGAGGAGGAGCTCTACATGAAACAACCCAAAGGGTTTGTAATGAAAGAACAAGAGCACTTGGTGTGCAAGTTGAGGACGATCCTCTATGGCTTGAAGCAAGCATCTCGAAATTGGTATATAAGGTTTGAATATTTTATGTGTGACAACAAATTTGAGAAAACTAATTTCGATAATTGTGTTTTTGTGAAAAGATATTCTAGTGGTGATTTCATTATTCTTTTGCTCTATGTCGATGACATGTTGGTTGTTAGAAGTGATCTGAAAAGAATAAAAGAGTTGAAAGAGAAGCTTGGAAATGAATTTGCCATGAAAGATTTGGGTGCGGCAAAGCAAATTCTTGGAATGAGAATCACTAGAGACCGTGGGAAGTGCAAACTTTGGTTGTCACAAGAGAAGTACATTGAGAAAGTACTTAAAAGATTCAACATGAGCAAAAGTAAACCGGTAACCTCTCCTCTTGCTAGTCATTTTAAGTTGTCTCATGATAGTTGTCCGAAAGATGACAATGAGAAGGAGGAGATGAGAAACGTGTCGTATGCCTCGGTCATTGGTTCTTTGATGTATGCAATGGTTGCACTAGACCGGACATTGCTCATGCGGTTGGTGTGGTAAGTTGCTTTCTTTCTAACCCCGGTAAGGTGCATTGGAATGCCGTTAAGTGGATTCTTTTGTATTTGAGGGGAATAACCAACCATTGTATTTGTTTTGGAGGCACAAACAATCCGGTATTGAGACATACACGAATGCCGATTGGGCCGGTGATGTAGACACGAGAAAGTCTACATCCGATTATTTGGTGTGTTTTGGAAATGGAGCCGTGTCATGGCAATCTAAGTTGCAAAAATGCGTTGCATTCTCTACTACTGAAGCCGAGTACATAGCCATTACGGAGTCAGTTAACCTCATTCTCTCTTCTTACGCCCCTATTTGTACTTGTTGTTGCATTGCCTTTTGCTAGGGGGTTATTCTTTGAATATGACTCGCTGCACATAGAGTCACGTAGTTTCATCCTGCAGGACTTTTGAGGAGGTAACGAAAATCCTAGCCTTGTGATTTGAGGATCCAAATCTGCTAAAATCCAAGATCATCAACAGTAACTCTGAAATCCTTGAAATTCCAAATCCAGCTATTGAATTGTTTCGAGATGCGTACACAGAAAAACCAGCTGTTTCGAGATGTGTGCACAGAAAAAGTTAGACGGCTGGATCTCGGATTTCAAAAATTTCAGAGTTACTGTTCATGAATCTCGGATTTCAGCTAATCTGAATCCGTGATTTGAGGTCAGCACGTTTACACTAAATTGAACAGTGATGAAGCCAAGAATGTCGGAATTGCCTTATTCCGCATCAACCTAGGTAAAAATATATATATTTCGCACCAAGCTTTGGCTATATATATTCGACCAATTTTGTATAAAATTCCCCTCTTTTGAAAAAGTTAAGATATTTTTTTTTAATAAAATGCTCTTGTGGGTCATAATTAATTAGGGGTGAGTAAATTGCTCATAACTCGTGACTTGCTCGTAACTCGCTCGCTAAAAACTTACTAACAACTCGCTCATTAAGAACTGAGTTACATGAAATCATGCCACATCTAATTCATTGAAACCCAAATAAATCACGAAAGTCGGTTTTGTAGCCGAAAGTTTTGGGTAAATGAAAAACGCGCGCCAGACCAAAACCTAAAGCCCGCCACCCAAAACCCTCTCCGCCTCTCCGCCTTCGCGAGCGTGCCGCCTCTCTTCGCACCTAACCTTGGCCTAGTCTCCGCATCTCCTCTCCTCTGTTTGATTACTAAGCATGTGCACCCAAATTTGTAGGTATGTGATAAGGAGATAGCTGTGAGTATGTAACATATAGGGCCGTGAGAACCGACAAGAAGATAACTGTTTGATTTTGTTAAATTTGCTCATGGACAAGTTTTGGTTAAATTATGTACATTTTAATTAGATTGGATTATGACAATTTGTTAAATTCTATAAATGAAAATTAGTTTTTGAATGATGTATCTTAAACAAAAAACTCAAAACAAAATTCAAATTGCCTACAAGCTTGATTTCTTAATGAGCCGCTTAATGAGCACGAGTCAACTTCTAGCATTTAACGAGCCGAGCATAAGCACAACTGTCAACTCAGTATTGTCTTCTCAACTCGAGTCGACTCGCTCATTAAGCAAATGAGCCGAGTATGAGCATACCCCAACTCACTCAAACTCGCTCATTAATCACCCCTAGAATAATACCTCAATAACTTTCATGCCTTCTCAATTCCTTTATTTTGCCTTTTTTTTCATCTACAATTTCGATTATGTTAATTTTGATATTAACATTTTTCAATTATTATGATCATTCAATTATGCAGTAAAAATAATTTAATTATTTACTTTTCATATATCATAATTTGATTTTTTTTTTCAACTTGACTTGTGCATATCAACTTCTAAAGCTAACACCTGACTCCCAAATTTAAGAAATACAAAATAACATTTCAAATTATAAATATCCAAGTTTTCAATTTTTTTGTACTTCGATCTCTTGATTTCTTTGTTTCACCTTGAAGCCGAAACTTTTATTGTTGCCACCCAAAAAATCCAAATTAAATGAATACCACCCCGCTGGGGTTTTTTTCAATACTACCACCCTCGCTAACACAGTTCGCGCACCAACCAATATGGTGCGCGGACTGGGTTAGCGGGCTCAGTGGGCTGACTGGTTTTAGGATTTATTTTTATTTTTGCAACAGGTGTCTGAAAATCCTGTTTTATTTTTAACAGTGTTCATTTCATTAGACGCAAGGCAGCAGACAGGCAAGTAACATAAGAACTAGTGTGTTAAATTGACTGCGGAAGAACTAAACAACACAAAAACTAAACAACATAAGAACTAATATCAAAATAATATCCAAATAATATCCAAATAACAAGAAGTAATACCAAAATAATATCCAAATAACATAAACTACACCACATAAGCATCAAACAACAGACAAGTAACTCTATCCTATCTGTTCGAGGGTGTCCACAGCTTCTTCTCTCTCCTAACTCTCTTACCTCGCCCCTCCTCCAAACGCTCCCTCTCGACCAGCAGTGTGTACGCTCGTGAAGGCTGTGGTGGGGTCTCCTCATCTATCTCCCCAAAAAGTGTCTCCTCGTGTGGTCCATCATCTGCAGCAGGTCCAAAAATAACCTCACGTGTATCCTCTGCAGAATACACTGGTCTATATGAGACATCCTGCTGGACAGCTGCTGCACTGGACTGTGGAAGTGGGACCTCCTATGTGTAAAATGTAGGAGAGTCGTACTCCTGCGTGTAAGGACCGTACTGAGAGCCCAAGTGAAATGAAAACTCTACGAGTGGGTCCGCCTGGTCCTCCTGATCTCCGTGGGGTAGATCTCCCTGAAACAAATAGATAATTAGGTTTCATAATGAAGATGATTATAAAAATGATTACAAAAATATAAGTACCGCTGCAAGCCCAGCAGCCTCAAATGCAGCCTCAGCAGTCACCGCAGAGTGTAGGTCTGAGAAATCCAGCTCTGCCGTGCTCATAGGCTCCGCAGAATCGTCATCGTTGTAGTCTTTCAAATCCTCATAGCGGGGCAGATCTGAAAGCCTGAGAACCCTCTCGAGCTGATCCTGGTACCCGGTGACGACGACCGGCGGTGCAGACATACACAACCACTTCTTCCCGATAGCCTTCCAGCCTCTTGTGACGGCGTATCTTGCGCT
This sequence comes from Carex parvula, assembly GCA_025461045.1. NCBI lineage: Eukaryota > Viridiplantae > Streptophyta > Magnoliopsida > Poales > Cyperaceae > Carex > Carex parvula. The sequence goes on from JAJGRW010003161.1 coordinate 33,385, forward strand.
CATAAGCACTTGCTTGATGTTCATGAGTACCTGCGAATTAAAATTACAAAAAATTAGTTCGAATTGCAAATGAATTTTCATAATTTTCTTAAACAAAAAAAATTAAAGACTTACAATCTGTGCAGCCGGGCCAGCGCATGGAATGAAGCCATACTCGTCACTAACCGTGTCGCGTCGTACGTGGAGCGGCTTGGTGTTCATCTCCGTGATCTGACCATGCAAGTACACCGTAAAAGCACAATACTCCTGATACCAAGTGCGATAGGTCTGATCGTATGTATCGAAAGCATACGACTGGAGCTCGTCAGGGATCCTGTCGCCCATTGCCTCAAGCCGGGTCACATAATCGGAGTCCACGGTCTGCCAATTCTTACCGCTGGTAGTGACCAGTTCTTTGTGAAGCTCGTACCACTTGTCTTTGGAGATGGGATCCGGGAAGGGGAAAGGGCTGACACATACTGAACTGACGCATAACCCGTCCAAGGTTATAATGCTCGACAAACTGGTAGAACACAAGTGGTACCTACAAGTACATAAAAATAAATAATCTTACGTACGTAATAAATAAAAGTGATACAAAACTGGAATACAATAATAATGTAAAGGGTACCTGAGCAAACTAGAACTGATGCTGCTCGAGGCATATATGAGGCAGGTCATACAGGAAGGAGTGAGGGACAGCAACATCGTCCTCAACCTCGATACGCTCGTCGTACGGCCGCCAACAGACGTGTCTGTCAGGAGTCATCTACTCAAACTGACTCCGGAAGAAATCAACTCCCATAGGTTTGCCATGCGGGGTCTGGATGTACGTCTTCCTCGAGCAGAATCTCTGCGCGTAGGCCGGACATGTAATCTCGTTGGGCTACCCCCAATCTGAATCCCAACCTTTCTCTCGTGGCTGTGGACGGCCGAATGGGAACCTCGTCCACGACCAATGCATCAGGAGACCAACTGAACCGTAGAAATTGTACTTGTTTGTCTATTTAGGTACAAGTGACAATTAATTTTCTGATTTTTTTTTTGTGTAACCATTTAATTATTCAGATACAAGCAAAAAATAATTTACACCTGGCATGCAGTGCACAAACCCCGATATAGACATGCCAATACCGCTGCACCCCAGTTCATCTGTTTCGGCTGGGGCAAGTCTCTCAGCCACTCAAGCAAACAACCAGGGACAGTGCTCCCCGATGAATCTGGGAACAGCCAGCAAGCAAACATCTCCATGATGTAAGCCCGGATCCACCGATCTACCATCTCAGCATCAGCATCCGCATCTAGGACTCCACTGTAAATTCAAACCAATTTAGTGAAAATTGTGAAAAATAAACATCAAATAATTAATTTTATAAAATAAATGTTACCTGAACCGCTCCCGCAAGTATGGTAAACTGATGTCATTTTTCGAGTAGATGTACCCCTTCTTGGTCGCCCTCCGCTTCATCAACCCGTCTCCCAGCAGGTCGGTGACGAGCTGCTCGAAGTCTCCGTACTCCACACCCGTCACCGCCTCTCCGGTAATGGGCAGACCCCAGAGACAACTCACGTCCTGGAGAGACACCGTAATATCTCTAACGGGTAAGTGGAAGGTGTGGGTCTCCGGCCGCCACCGCTCGACCAATGTAGATATAAGAGCAACATCTGCATTTAAGTCACTGAGCTGTGACACATGCCACAGACCCAGCCTCTGCAACGCGGGTGCAAATCGCTCGTCGTAGAGGATATTCATCTGGTTGTTCCTCGTCGACGTCAGAGTATGAGTCTGCATTTAATTTCAAAATAAACACAAATACAATTTATTATTTTATTCAAATGAAAATGTATATTATTTGCAAGTGGTATAGAGATGTAAACTTACATATGAGTTTCTGATCTTGTGGTCCTTGTACGAGAACCAGCAAACGGGACTAATATACTCGGTCGTCATATGCGGAAAGACGATCCGAGCCAACTCTAAATCCAAATCCATATCATCATGACGCAGACTGGTGTGCTTGGTCCCGCTGAATGACGCCATACTACAATTTGGTGCATTTCTAGTCAATTTCAAACACAGAGCAACTCTGATACCACTTGTTGGAACCGACGAAAAACATCATCGGCCACCGCAGGACCATCTGTGTTGAATATAAAACTGAATAGCGGAAGCGTACCTTAATCCTTGACTATCTTGTGCGTGAGAACGGCACCACCGATTCGGATCTTCCAGAATATTAAGGCTCTTTAGAGAATTCCCTTTGTTTCTGCTTTCTCCAAAGTCTCTCATAGTTCTCTCTAATGGGATAAGAGAAAATGAATTCAGATTGGCCTTGTATTCTGGGGACCAAATCATAATATACAGCCCAAGACACCCTTGGCTGTCTAATGTGGTAATTATTCAATTTAACCAATCATAAAATTGCTATTACCTCTTAAGTTCTACACATTAAAGGTCCATACCCTATATGACACATTAATGCTCATAAATTATATAACGCATATGACCACTTTTAATTGAGCATAAAATTGACAGTATACAATACAAATTTATTTTTACATATTAGTCCAATGTTAGATTAATTATCCAACATGAGATCCTTCTGATTTTGGATAGAATAGTAGAAATCCAATTTCTAAGAACGTAAGTCCCAACAATCAGTCTAGAGCATGTGCCAAATTGTATCTCCTCAAAACCCATTAATTTCTTGTGTTTAGGCAAAGATTGATGATTTGAAGCAATCCAAGTGTACCAGCTATGCCTATGATTCTGGTATGGTTCTCCTGCAATTCTGGCGTGGTGCGAATTTACCTAACTGTTTTCCAGTAATGTGTATGAGAAATCAAGGTATTCATGACAGATTGCTCATCTTATTTTATTTTTTATAAAGAGCTTATATCTTATAGTGTCTTTTATTTTTCTTAGCGAGATGCTTTGAATTAAATACTCGAGAGCATAGCAGCTTTATTTCAAAATTAAGAAATAAACCTTGATAGGCCCGTGTGCCAATTACCCTCAATAAACTCGAATTTGGCCCATAAAGGATTTGGGATTCAGACCCTGCAAATGGCCAACCTGAAATGGAGCAAAACAAGGCCCTTAATACAGCCGCGGCCCAAGAACAGCTCGGGACTCGGACCCCCTCCCGGGGCTAGCCCGAGATCACACAGCCCAGGCGGGTCACTGCTAAGCAGGCCCGAAGGGAAAGTCGGGACTCGAACCCCCTCAGGGGGCCAACCCAAGATCGAACAAAGCAAGGCCCGAAGCCCAAAGGCTAGACGGCCGCGCGAAGGCCGGAACTAAGCCTTACCCGTTCAACTCAAAACCACTCGACCCGCGAAGTCGAGCTGGGCCTCATTCAATAAGGCCCAGTCCAATATCGACTTCACGTCACCGCCAATTATGCGAGTATTACCGCCCATTTTTCGACGCCTCAGTTGCTATGCAGACTCCCGTTACTGTCGTTGACAAGACATCCCAACAGTAGGGGAACCCTATTTAAAGCGAAAATTTCCTGGTAACAGGGGTCGCATTTATTTCCCAACTAAGCAAGGTATTAGAGAGGATAAAGTTAATACCTTCCCACCTTCACGCCCACTCATAGTCTCGGCCCGTTGACTCGGGACGGAACGAGCTCACTTTCTAGACTTCTTTCCCATACGGCCTGCTCTCCAGGGACATGACTGATAGGCCTAAATTATATACATGTTCGGTCTGGTTTTTACCACATAATAGCACCAAATATCTTATATTTTAGTAGAGAATAGAGTGAAATATATCCAAGAATCAAGTTACTGTCAAAGTCTATTTAAGTTATAGGAAATAGAGCAAATTGTAGATCTTCTCGCAAGCTTTCCGAAAAGTGGTAGAACACTGAAAACGGAGTTACGGATCATGAGTTATGCCCGTTTGAAGTTCAGCGCACTGACCCAGAGTGCGGGTCAGCCACCCGCACTCAGCGACACATAGTTCGTATTTTGGCCATATCTTGGTCATACGAACTCCGATTTAGGTGAATTAAAGCTTGACGGAATCAGGACAAAGAGATCTACAACTTTTATGAAGGAAACAAATCCAAATTCGAAATGTATAATTTTGTACAGCCGCATCAATGGCCGCATCAGCCTGAAAAACTGCTAAATATGGAAAGTTAGTGGGCTTAGTGGGCGCCAAAATTAGAATAACTTGGTCTCCAAGTTATTAATCACATAATTAGAAATATAGAAGTTAGTAGGCTTAGTGGGTGCTGAAAATATAACAACTTGATCCCCAAGTTCAGAAAATGACTAAGTTAGTGGGCGCCGAAAATAAAACGACTTGATCTCCAAGTTCAGAAAACATTATATAAGGCTAAGGAGATCACAGGAGAAATCATCACTGCTCATCATTGCTCAATTGAAGTTATTATGCTCCAATTTCCGGCGGTGATCAAAGTTGCGACGAATTTCAAAGGAAGAGAAGGAAGAAGTCGAGGTTTTGCTTGAGCGACAAGGGAAGAACTTGGACAGGAACTAGGAGATTGGTTGTATTCTTTTCTCTTACGTATTTTCTCAGTTTTTACCATGTTATCTTGTATTTTCTTGTGGATGTTAAAGCACCCATGAGAGGCTAGATTTCCTCTCTAGGGTTTAGGTCAAATGCATGAACTTGTTTAATTCTATCTTATTCGGATATTTGTTTTTATTATGATTGTTTTATCGGATTTGATTGTTAATTTCTGTGATTTATCATTTGTGCTAATTACATAGTTTAGTACTTGAATTGGACAAGTCCCGCTTTGGATTCGAAAGAACCAAAGTAGTTAGGATGGGATAGGAGAGTACCAAATTATGAGTACAAATACCTTAGGATTTGGATTAGAAGCGACCGTACTTTGATATCCAACCCAGAACTACAGAAATTAAGGTTAGGGTTTGGTGAAGAACGACCGTGAAGTCAAATCCATAATTAGGACATCTTGAATTGAATTGGATATTGGTATGAAGAACGACCGTGAAGTATCAATATTTGAGGATATGATAGACTAACAAGAGCTTAATGGGTATAGATAGCCAGGGTGAAGAACGAACGTGAAGTCCGAAACTATCTAGGCACGTTATTAATTCACGACAGTGACCCTTTTTAACATTTTTAGGTTAGAAACCTCATCAAATCAAACATGAATTCAAACAAACCAAATAAATAGAATTAGCAAGGAATTGTAGACCGAATGCCCCTAGATCTCCTCAAACTTGAAAACAAACCAATCTTTCTTTCCTTTATTTTATTTATATTTATTGTTTAAAACTCTTCTCTTCCGGTTATTGAACCCAAACTTAGGATTTTAGAACAAAACCCCCCCTCTTTACTTTTATTGTTTAGTTTTACAAGTAGTTTTCTTTATTGAAAATTGGTATTTCCCTATCTCCCTGCGGATCGACACCTAAATACTACAATCGATAGGTTGTGCGCTTGCAACTAACCTATTCATTGAGTACAAAGGTTTATAAATATTAAAGGCAAAAAGAATATACAAATCCTATCTCTAAATACTCAACAATGACGTATCAACCACAAACTAAAAATATTGTTTTTATTTACAAATAATGAATCCAAATAATTTTATAAATTAGAAATTAGAAACTCCATTTAACCACAACATTTAACCACAGGAATAGAAATAAATTAGTCCAGATGTTACCGGTTCCTTCACGGCACGTAAGTTACAGGTGTAAACGGATCCGAATTATCCGCTCCGAATTCGATTCTGATTGACCCAGATATGAATAATTACCGGATCCAATCCGAATTCGATTCTGACCCGGATACGAATAATTACCGGATCCGAATATGGATACTTATATAACGGATCCGAATATGAATATTTATTATATAAGACGAAATGGTCCGGATCCGAATACAGATAATTCATTTGATTCAAAAATGGATATCCGTATATATCTGAAACCCAAATTCAAATTTAATCTATTTAAATCCGGATCCAATCCGAATTCGATTATGACCCGAATACGAATAATTACTGGATCCGAATATAGATACTTATATAACGAATATGGATACTTATATAACAGATCCGAATATGGATATTTATTATATAAGACGAAATGGTTCGGATCCGAATATGGATAATTCATTTGATTCAAAAATCAGACATCCGTATATATCTGAAACCCAAATTCAAATTTATTCTATTTAAATTCGATTCCTCTTCTATCCCTCCTCTGTCTCCGCTCTCTCACGTGACTAATGGCCTTCAAAGAGTTATATAGTCTTGGATTCTTTTACAGTATCTCATGTGGGACTAATTTCGCTACATATCCGGACTAATTTCGCTACATAGTCTTGGATTCCTCTGCTCTCTCTCCGAAACCCCACATAAGATACAACTCTCTTGAACCCATGTGGCAATAAATTAAGAGATATCGGATATCCAGGCACTTTCAAACCAATTAGGATTAAGATTTTTTTGGAGAAAAAATAAGGATCATGCCCTCATTTCATTAAACATGTCGAATTACATGAGATATATATCTCAGATTGAAATAAAATACAATTGGCTCAATATATTTGAGCATGTGAAAGGAAATAAAAGATCTAAGAGCATCTACATCTCTGATATTATGAGTTTTTAACTGATGTGCCAGTTTCTAATCTAGTTTCAGGGATATGAGAGAGTTTCTTATTTAGAAACTATGCAGTAAAGTTTTTTATTAAGAAATTATTTATAAACTCTATGCTGATCAAATGATTGGCTCAAATTATTTCTGTTTTTTAATTTGTTGCTAACGTGGCTTAATAGAAACTCTAAAATTAATTTCAGGAATGTAAGAGTTAGAAATTTTAGAGACCTTAATTTCTAAAAAGAGGTTAACAATTATTTAAAAACTCATTTGAGTTGTTAGGATGTAGATGCTCTAAATAAAGAAGGGTAAAAGCGGAAATAAAATTAAAGGTAAATAGAAGAAGTGGTAAAGCTCGTCCGTGTACTGGATATACCATTAAACAAAAGCCAGTAGACCAGTATACTGGATGTAGCAGTATACAAGTTAAACTAGTATACCGGATGTACCAGTAACTGGTACCAGTAGACTGATACAAGATGCGCTCTGTTGCAGGTCTATGTTAATGCGTGTCTGTCCATCTTCATAGTGATCATCCATTGATCACGTGCTTGTTGTATGAGACGTTCAATTTCATTTGATTTGTTTGTGAAAATCCTTGTGCATCTCTCCCTCTAAATAACGAATTATCAATCTGTAATAGTGATTTTTCCTTCATGTTGAATTCATTGCCGAGCAGTGCTTTCCTTGCTTGTTGTGTAGGCATATTCATTCCCATAGTTAGTGATAATTATATTGGTGATATATTTCCTTTGTCACTATGCATTCCTCAAAAAGGTGTGTTACTAATTCTAACTGCACTTTGCACATGGTACATCGGTTCACAATACTCCATCCTCGTTTCATTAGGTTGTCTATTGTTAGTACCTTGTTTAGCACCATTAATCGACTTTCATTCTAGGTTCCAGACTTTGCATGCCTCGGATTTTCTGGTTGGAGCATGTTTAAAGGCTTGGTAATATGATTTGATGCTGAACTGTACTAAAGGGGACCATTTCCATCGTGTTTCGTCCAGTTCATTAGTGAGAAGGATTGGTTGTTGGTTCAATTTCTCATGTAACTGTGTGAGTTGTTGTGCCGCTTCTTGTGACAGAACTTCTCTGAATAGTTCTCTTATGTGCCCTGCATTTAACATTTGTGCTACTGACAGGTTTTGATCAATAGCTTATGTGTATAGTATTTGAAATTCCCCTTTTAGCACTCCTGCTCCCCAATTGTGACACCAAAATAGGATTGTGTCTCCCCTTCCCACTATTCTTAACATTGATGCATTCATGAAACTGTACACGGTTTTTAGGGTTATATTGAAAAAGTATGATTTGGGTACCGGGCATAAGGTTTGGTTTGTCTGATGGAAAATTGTCTTCCATAGCTTTCTTTCTGGATTTACACATTGCCAATACCATTTGTCTAGCATGGTGTCGTTGAAAGCAGATAAGTCCATGATCCCCAAGCCTCGCTATTTTCTTGGTTTGCAAACTATTTCCCAATTAGCTAGGTTGAGTCTTTTCTTTTGTTGTGTGACACCATGCCAAAGAAAATGTCATTTTATTTTTTCTATGTCCTTGATTACCCAAACTGGTAACTTTAGGCATGACATAAAATACGTTGGCAGTGCTAAGAGCACGGCATTTAGGAGTGTCAAACTGCCAGCAATTGATAGGTTTGTCACTGCCCAACCCGCTAATCTAGTATTGAACCGCTGGATCAGGGGTAAGTAAGCAGTTTTAGGTAATTTCTTGTTTGATAGAGGTAGTCCAAGGTACGTAAAAGGGAATTGGCCAAGTTTGCATCACATTGCTAAAGCCAATTCTTGTCCCGTTTCTTGAGGTGTAATAATTATCAGAGGTTCTAACTTGTTCAGATTCACCGCTAATCCCGAAATACTTTCAAAAGCAGTTAGGATTATCTTGAGTACTGTATCTGTCGCAATTTTGGTTTTAGAAAAAAAAGCATGTCATCCGCATATAACAGACAATGAGACATGATGGGGAAGGGCATTCTAATTGCTCATGTTGCTTTTAGTTTGGAAACCCATCTATTTATAAAGTCCATGACAATTATAAATAGGAATGGCGACAGCGGGTCCCCCTGCCTCACCCCTCGCTTCAGTATTATTTTCTTCCCTAACAGTCCATTAATCAGGATTTGCGATGTGCCATTCAATACTGAGTTTTCTATCCAAAGTAGCCACTTGGTCGAAAATTTGAGATATGTAAGTACCTTGATTAAGTATTCCCAACTTATTGTATCGAATGCCTTGTGCACATCAACTTTGAATATTGCTAGTGGTATTTTATTCCTATGGGAGTTGTGTAGTGCATGTTGAGCATATATGAATCCTTTGGCTATGTATCTATTCTTGATAAATTCTGTTTGTTCTTCATTCACAAATCGGGGAATATGTTGCTGCACTCTATTTGCTAGAATTTTTGAAAAAAATCTTTGTATCCCATGAATTAGACTAATGGGTCTGTAGTCTTGCGGGTGTAAAGAAGTTTCTTTTTTAGGGATAAGGATAATGTGTGATGTGTTTAGAGGGTGTAATGAGGCTCCTACCGATGTGATGTGTGAGAGGACCGCATGAATATCCTTAATCAAGATGTTTTGATATTTAATGTAAAACTCACCCGTAAATCCGTTAGAGCCTGGGCTTTTATTCCTTGGCCATGCTTAGATTACTTGCTGCACCTCCTGAATTGTTATCGGATCTTGTAAAGTTTGTAGGTCATGTTGATCTTGGCCATACAAATTATCCCAACATATGTGAGGCATCGGTTGTGAGGGTTTTCCCATGAGTCCCTTGTAAAATTGGAAAAAAGCCTCTGCCTTGGCTCTTTGATCCGAGAATTGTTGGTAATTCCATTCAATTTGCATTATTGTGTTATTTCTTTTAGAGTTTGAAGCTAATGCATGGAAGTACCGTGTGTTTTTGTCACCTTCTAACTCCCACCTCAACTTCGCTCTTTGCCTCCATATGTCCTCTTCTAGAGTTGCTAGATGTGTATATCTTCTCTTGATTTGACAGGTTACAAACTTTTCTAACGGAGTGGCATTTCTTGTTTCCTTGGCTTTATCCATCCAACCTAGAAACTCTCTACACACATTTATTTGTGATTTAATTGATCCGACCCTCTCTGCTGCCCAGATTTTGATTGCTTTTTGCAGTGCTTGAAGTTTATCCTATAGTTGTTTGGGTGTGTTTGCCTCCCCTTTTCAATTCCCATTGTTGTGCAACTACCTCATCCAGCTGCTTGAATTTAAGCCAGCAGTTCTCAAACCGAAATAAATTGGGTTATCTCGTTCGTTAGACCAAGTGAAATGCCTTCCTTGTAGTGTGATGTTAAGAAGATCCAAGTCAGATGCCAATCTTGCGAATGTGAGTGTCCCCCTCCAATCTAAATTTGGGTTGCTTCTCTCTTCTTGTCTCATGGTTACGTTAAAATCACCGCTTATTATCCAAGATATGTGTTATTGGTAGGTCTAAGGCTTGTCAGTTCCTAAAAAAATCTTGATTTGTTTGCTCTTATAGAAGGTCCATACACCCCTGTATATAGGAAGGTGGATGAATCTTCCATATTTTTGAAGAACATCGATAGTGAGTATGTTCTTGCGGATGTGCTCAACATTGAGAACTTTCTTGTGTTCCATGCATTAGTTTCAAACTCTTAATGTTGTAAATTAGTATTTGTATCTTAAAGTTCATATAACTCAATTATCCGATAATTATTTGCCTCGTATCTGTAGTCGAATCCTTATTCGAGGATTATTCGTTCCGTATCCGTATCAGATTAAGGCAGATTTGGTTTTGAATTTTGATATCCGTTTACTATCCGTATCCGTATTCGTATCCGCTTATTGAATGACAGATATGGATTTAGTATCAGCATTATCTGCTCCGTTTACACCCCCTACATATAACAGGTACAAATTTTTTCAACATTCGCATGATATGACGTGACAAATTATAAATGGAGAGAACTAAGGTCATAATGGTACCCAGGGGCGGATCCAGTGTAGTCCAGGGGGGGGGCAGCTGCCCCCCTTGGATTTTGAGTTTTAGTGGAAATTTATCGGTTCTGACCGACTTTGCCCCTCCTGGATTTTTTTTGCCCCCCTCTGGACGTTTAATTTGTAATTCGAGTTAAATTTAGAGTTAAAATTGAAATAAATCTGTTGAATTTTGATTGGTAATTAGAATTATAAGTCAGAGCATCAGAAATTACAAGTCAAAGCATTGGAAAGTATAATTTAAAGCATTATTTTTTGTCGAGTATCTAAATGGTTAATGGATTTAAATCTGATTAGGTATTTAAATCCGATTCGATATTTTTTTGCCCCCCCTGACGAAAATCCTGAATCCGTCCCTGATGGTACCACATCCTGGTACCGTAAGAAAATTATGAAGGGAAAATAAAAATCCAGCCCAAAATGAGCTTTACAGAAGTGACCCAGCACTCAAACCCAATCCAACCCAAAATAAAAAATCACGCACTAACATTCATAGAAAAGTGAGTATAGTACGACGCTTGTAAGAGAACATTGCCGCCTTTGAAGTGCTATAAGTGCTCGACTTCAGGTCAGATGGGCATCGCCGCATCGGAACAGGTTGGATTTGAAATAACAGGTTTCTGTTATTCCATTTGAATCACAGCAGATTTGGTTCCCAACTTCCCATTTTCTTAAGTCCGAACTTTTAGCACAGAATCCGCTAATCAAGCGACCTATACCGAAATCAGGATCGGACGGTCTTAACTGCCAATCGGACCGCGTTTGGTCCGATGAGCATCGGAACGCCCCCTCTCCCCTTCTTTGGCGTCATTTCTCCAATCTACTTTCATCTAACGGACCAGATCTCACTCTGATTATATTTACTCTCCTCTTTGGCGTCATTTCTCCAATCTTTCTCCGGGACTTACACAATCCACGGCTCTAGTGGAATCCTGCCACACGGTTCGTCCCCCCCTCGCTAGGCTGACTTGCGGGCCCCGACTTCCTCCTCTCCAACCCGTGGAGATCTATTCGCACCTCGTCTCCAGCACATCCTGACTACGACTACAGCGCATCACCCCGCCGCGCGCCCCACCTTTTCGGCTCCGATGAAACCCTGATTTTGAGCGAGAGCTTCCTGTCACATCTTAATCCTTGGAACCAGGTATTATCCCTCCCTCCTAGGTTTTTAGCTGCACAGTTGTTTTCAATTTTGCTCAACTTGGAGCTACTTTGGCTGAAAGTCTTTAGTTTATTTGCACTTAAATGGCACGAGTCATGAATTGCATCTAAAAGAGTGAACTATAGACATCTCAAATTGAACCAAAAATTCACTCAGGAAGTGTATTGTTAGTAAAAGGGAGCCTGCTGAACTGGTACTAAAGGGCAATGACAGGCTTTCTAGGGGAATTATTCCTGATATCACAAAATAGTATATGGTCTTCACTACACCATGTTTGTTCCAGGGACATATCGTCAAGCTTGGAAAGAGACCAAGCAAAGTCAAAACTGACTCTCTTCTGCAGTCCTCTTTCTCACGGAACTGAACGTTGCCAATTCTCAAACCAGGTTATCTAACTAGTAACTACCATGTGGCGAAGCGCTGCCAGCCGACGCCTCCAGTCCAGCCTCTTCTCTCCTCTTTCTGCAAACCCTAACTTAAACCATACCAGTATTCTGCCTCCGTTGAGTAATGGCATGCTCGATATCTACATGCGGCAATCAGTTTTTCTTCTCTCCTCCCAAGTGCACTCGTCTGCCATTGGTGGGGTTGGTGAGGTTACCTCTGTTGGAGGCTCTGCCATTAGAGGACAAGGGGTAGCCATTGGATCGGCTCGGGCAATCTCATCATTTCATGAGTTGTTTCAGCACTACGGGAGATGTTATTGGGAGCTCTCAAAAGCTAAGCTTAGGTGGGTTATCTTACACATTGTGTAGTACTTAATTCCTAGAAAACCATGATTATTTGATGCTTGGTGTAACAGGAAAATTGGTAACAGATCAAATAGTTATTAAACTAAAAAGTAGGGTTGTTTTGCCTTCAGACCAGTACATGCCAACTAGCACCTATCTAGAGAGCATTTCCTAGATACTGAACAAGCCAAGGAAAAAGAGAAACTGAGATCCAAATATCCAACCACTGTAATGATAATAGTCAACAGAATTTGTTAGACCAATTTTGAATTGGCTCCTACGTAATATATTTCTTTCTGCTCAAAGGATGAATGTGTGCTTTGTAGCATGCTAGTTGTCGCAACATCAGGAGCTGGTTATGTGCTTGGAAGTGGTGGTGCAGTTGATTTTGCAGGACTGTGTTGTACCTGTGCTGGTACCATGATGGTTGCGGCATCTGCGAGCACGCTGAACCAGGTATCTGGCTCTTTTGTCTGCCTCACCGTTTCCCCTTAGCGAAAAACCAGAAACCTAGCTTTAGTCCTTTGGAGTAGTTTATGTTAATGATTTTCATTGGCACCGGAAAGTAAATTCTCAACTATTTACAAATACAATGCAACATTTTCAATGACTGCATTTTCACAACACTACCAACTTTCAGTATCATTTAAGACCTCTATGATAGAGCAATTTATTTAGTCTCTAATTTTCATACATTGAAATGTACTGTTCTACTTCAACTTCATAACAAGTTCTATAGGAATAGTTTGATCTTTTTGGTTTATTATTTCATGTACTACTAGTGCATGGTGTAAGCAATATCAATTAGAATAATTCTTATTAAATTTTATTTTGACTAATTATACCTTAATTTAGGTGTTTGAGAAAGAGAATGACACTAAAATGAAAAGAACGTGCAAACGCCCCCTTCCATCTGGCAGAATTTCTATCCCTCATGCTGCCATGTGGGCCTCCACTGTTGGTCTTGCAGGGACCAGTTTGTTGGCTTGGCAGGTTTAATTCTTTCTTATAAATAAATTGTTGATTCCCTTTAGGAACTTTGCAAAAGTTACCTGGACTTACCATGAGTTTGAAAAAAGGCTCAGGTCCATCAAAAATGTTATAATGATATCTACTAAAATGAACTATGGTACAAACATGTCTTCTAGTTTTTTCTCAAGGGTATAATTTGGTTTGTCCACAAAAATTACAATAGAATTTGATGAAAAATTTAGAAAAGAGGGACTTTTTTAGATAATCATTGGAAGGCAAGGATTATTTGCAAAGTTTCCATTGTTTAATATCTCATTATTCATGTTCTTTTTTTTTTTTTACATGGAAGACTTGAGCTAATATTTGCTAAATATTGGCAACTTCATTGCAGACTAATAGCTTGGCAACTGGACTTGCAGCTTGTAATTTATTTCTGTATGCTTTTGTGTACACTCCATTGAAACAAATACACCCAATTAATACTTGGGTTGGTGCAGTTGTGGGCGCCATTCCTCCACTTCTGGGGTATATGTTTTTAAATGTTTGTTTCCTATAGATTTTGTGTAAACCTTGTATAAACTATTGACACTGTCATATCTACTTTAAACAATGAATTTTGAACCGTTAATTTTGATCTACTTGACAAGCCAAATGTGTTTGTTCCAACTTTTTTTTTTCTCGAGTTCATTTTACATATAACAAGAGGCCGAAAAATGAATAAATTTGGTATGTTCACTTTTAGACAATTTTCAATCACTTGGTCTTATATAAAATAACATTGAAAAAAGGAAAATTTTGAACGAAAATGCTTGGCTTGTCAAGTAGATCAAGATCAATGATTAAATTCAATTTTTGGAGGCCAATCTGACTGTGTTTTAAGTTAAAACTCATGAAACCCTTTAGTGAGCATAAGCTAATACTAGCCCATATATTTTGCATTGGATATTCATCTTTGAATCAAAGCGCTGAAGTGCATGGAATTATTAATTTATTTTGTGTGTGTTTATGCAACCATTCCCATTTTGTTTCAACCAACACTCACTTGTCCATTTCATTCTCTAATTTAGACTCAGCTTTGAACTCCACTGCATAGTTAACAAAATATGCTGGGTTCTAACCAGTACGTGCCTGAAGTTTCCCAACTGGCAATCTGGCATGATTTTAGCACATGTACCAACAGTTTTTATTGGTGCAAAGAAAATTGTTCAGTATTATGTATTTGGAACTCCTTTTTTTCTTACATGGTTCTCCTGTAGGTGGGCCGCAGCTTCATCAAACATTACAGTAGAAGCAATGATACTACCAGCTGCATTGTATTTTTGGCAGATACCACATTTCATGGCTCTTGCCTACATGTGCCGCGACGACTACCTTGCTGGAGGGTATTCTTTTCTTTTTTGTTCTTTTTAGTTTTGAATATTTGATCAGCATGTTTCAATGTTTACCTTTCCTACTTTGATTTTTTTTTTTTTTGTGCTGCTTAGGTTTCGCATGTTTTCTTTTAATGATCCTTCTGGTTGGAGAACTGCACTGGTCTCCTTCAGAAATTGCCTCTACCTTCTTCCTTTGGGATGGTTAGCATATGAATGTACGTCTTTATCACCTGAACAACTTTTGATAAGAAAGTTCATCTAGAACGTAAAAGCAATTTGATAATTGCTCTTTCTGGACAATTTATTTTTTCTCTCCTATGCCCTTCAAGAATCATTATTTACCCTAAAAAAGTTGGGGAAAATAAGCAGGAAGAGACTGCATACTTCAAAGAAGAAAAATGAAATTCATTTAATTTTTATTTTTTTTGGTTTCTTACACGACCCCGTAGGTCTACATCCAGTCATTCCAATTCCTGATCCTACTAGCCTGTTACATTTCTGAAGTGCTGGTAAACTAGATCCTTCTTTGTCCCTGCCATCTAGTCTTCCTTGATTCGCTAGTTCATGAGCAACTTGGATCCCCTGATCATCTCTGCTACAGTAGGAGACTTTGTATTTCCTTCCAGACTTTTGAATCAGCCAAGTGCTCCAGACGTGATCAAAGGCTCTCCGGTCGTGTATCACTGGTTGGGTGTGCGACAATGAATCCACAGTTTCCATAGAGTCCGAGAATACTATACCCTGATTGCAAGACATTTCCTGCAACATTTTATAAGCTTCCAGCACACCCCTTGCCTCTGCTTGTGCCGGCCCCAGTGCTGTAACCGCTTTTGACCGCCATTTGATCACCATGCCTTGCCTTGTAAGGTATATTCCAACCTCTGCCTTGCCATCTTCTGACCATGAACCATCCACATAGCAGACATAATCATCCATACTGTTACAGTGTAAGGTTTGTTGTACCTGATTTGCTTGACTAGGGTGGATTTGTGTGTGGATTGACTGAGGCCAGAGCTTGACATGCGTTGACAGTTTCTGTGAAGTAATGTCTGCATGTGTTGCTGCATTGTTGCTTGCCTCCTAGTACCACGTCATTTCGCATTCTCCAAATCGCCCATGCCATACAAATAAAGGTGCATATATCAGCTTCTGACATACTGCTTATCATACAATCAAACACTGCCTTGAGGTTATCTTGTAAGTTGTATGTTCTCAGACTTAGTGGTGAGGCCCACCAAGCAGCTCTAGCAAATTGCATCCAAATAAGGCATGCATGACTGTTTCAGGTTCACTGTTACAGATCTGGCACAGTGGGTTTATTGCCTCAATTCTGGTACTTAGAACAGCTTTGACCGGCAAGGCATTGTGTATACACCTCCACACAAATAGCTTGAGTTTTGGTAACAGGGATTTGTTTCTCCAGATCCACATCCAAAAGGCCTTGTCAGTAGCAGACCCTTCGATATCCCTTAACAGTTGGTATGCCTTCCCTACCGTAAACTTCCCATTTTTGGCATATGTGAAGATCAGTGTGTCAGGCATATTTATGGGTCCCGGTCTAATGTCCTCTGACATGGCCTATGCTCACTGGAATCCAAAGTGACACAGTAGCGCCTCAAAGTTCCAGGAGTGCGTTTGTTGGTCAATTAACACCGGTACTGTTGCCTCCCTCTGCTGTTTGGATCCAGCCCGGAATTGTTCCCAGTTTGGAAACCATGGTTGCGAGAAGAGGGGTATCTCATTTCCTTTGCGAATTTTCCATATCATGTGGCCATATAGGACAGGTTTGATCTGGATGATGTTTCTCCATAGCTTTGAACAGTTATACAAGCGATTAGAGGATAGGAAGCTTGATCTCGGATAGTATTTTGCTCGTAGCACCTGGATCCAAGGTGCACACTGGCCCGATACAATCTTCCAAATGTTTTTTAGAACTCGCGCCTTGTTCATTTCTGTGAGGCTTCGTAGACCCAGACCACCCATCCCTTTAGGTGGTATAACTTGATTCCAGGCCATTGAAATTTTAGACTCCTCCTTTTTAAATACAAAAAAATGTTTCAAACTTTTAAGTTTTAAACTAGATCAGAATCCTGCAGGGCTATACTTGCATAAATGTATAAATATAACAATATTTTCCTAATGTCTTTTGCAAATAATTGCAGGGGGGTTAACTTCAGAGTGGTTTGTCTTAGAATCAACACTCCTGACACTTGGTATAGGCATAGCCGCCTTATTATTCGTCAATGAACGAACTTCCAAAAATGCGAGAAGAATGTTTTACTCCAGTCTCCTCTACCTTCCTGTTTTCATGTCTGGGTTACTTCTCCACCGGTTACCAAGCGAACAACTTCAAAATAACAGTGCTTTGGCTGAAACCGAGCAGGATAGAAAAGAGATAATAATGTACCATGAAATTCAGAGAGATGAAATCCAACAAAGGAAAGCGAATGTGAGACGGGCACCTGTTGCGTATGCATCCATCGCTCCTTTTCCTTTCTTACCAGCACCATTGTATGTCTCCCCTGTTTCTTAACAGATGAACTGTGATACTTTGTTATGGTCTTTTTTTCTTGTAGTTGTTTTTGTTTATTGCTTTTCGTAACCATACAGAAAGGCTTCTCAAGAAAGAGGCTTGAGAGACATTTTTGTCTGTGTAATAAAATGACTAATATTTGGGATTTTCCTGGGACTGATGTAATGACAATTGCAGCGTGTTAAATATAAAGTGAAAGGGAAAGACGCATTTGTTTTTCGAAGCTTACCTTAGAGAATGTATAATTGTCATTTGTTGGCAAATGCCAATTGAACAATAGAAATGTTTGAATTTCTTCGTCAAAACATCACAGCATTTTAAGTTTCTCAATTCAAAATGAAAAGGTTTCTCTATCATTCGCGTCTAGAAAATTTAGAGTTTACTTTAATGTGAAATTGAGTTTAATTTATTATTCACATCTAGATCCGGTCACCATTTAATGGGATTTTACTCCATAGAAAAGAAGAACATTTAGTGCTAATTCTGTCAAGGGATACTGACACAGCTGGCCTGTTGCGGGTCACTATTTAGTCCTAAGTGAAGGTAATTAGTTTTATGCTCAGGTTCAATCATAATGCGAAGGCCCATATATAAATCTGGCCCTTTTCTTTGTATAACTCTGTTAGGGTTTCTTTTTGCCGCTTTATAAATAGAGCACCCAGCCAGCCGCCGATCAATGGCTCGCTTTTTAGGTGGGGTTTATACTTTACACTATGATTTTCTTCCCTCTTCACCCCCGGACTTTTTTTTTATATAAAATCTCTTTCGGTATTTTGTTGCTCTTGAAAAAATTGTCGATGAAGAATCTTATTCGTGCTGTAGGCGGAAGCAAATCCGTCGATGGCGGATACACATCCTCTAAGAAGTTCTGAGGCATCTCCTGAATTTATTACCTATGAGATCTATTTTTTTTTCCGAGATTTTTTTTGTTTATCATGGGACGTTGCTTATAAATTTTTTATGCTTTAATCAATGGAGTGAAGTGATGAAAGAAAACATGTCTGTCAATCCACTGATTGTCTGTGATTACAAAACATGTTCCGACAGGCTCTGATCAATCCCCTACCATTTTTCTGATTGTTTTTAATTTTGCGAAATTCTTGCTACTTTATATAATTTGATTGCCTCCAATGTAAAAAAAAAATTACACCTATAACGTTGTAATAACTCAGATGACTTTGAAACCCTTCACAGTTCCTCATTCGAGATTTTAGTTGAATTTTTAGCATGAAAACAATCTTTTATTCAAGTATGAGATTACTTGAAATTAAAGAAGTGGCATACATTATTTTTGCTGTATTTTAGCCAAGAATTCTTCATTAATAGGTGATATTTTATGGCTTACCCAAATCCTCTTAACTATCAGATCTTTTCTTTTTCCGAGTTTTTTTATTTATCTAATTAATGGAAAGGAGTGAAGTGATGAAAGAAAACATGTCTGTCAATCCAATGATTTCCTGTGATTACAATCCATGTTCCGACAGGCTCTGATCAATCCCTACCATTTTTCTGATTGTTTCCAACTTTCGAAAATTCTTGCTGCTATAATTTGATTGCCTCTAATTTAAAAAAAATAGTACCTGTAACATCTAATAACTCAGATGATTTTTAAACCCTTGACAGTTCCTCATTCAAGATTAAGTTGATTTTTTTTAGCATAAAAGCAACCCTGTATTCATGTATAAGATTATTTAAAATCTGAGAAGAGGCATGTATTATTTTGGCTATAGTTTAGCCTAGAATTCTTCAATAATTGAATTCAAATCTGAAATTTCGATATTAATTGGTGATATTATATATGGCTTATTACAAGATAAGTGGTTGACTTGTTGCTAAGTACAGGCGATTCGTTTTTTCATAAATAACGAGCATTTTATTGAAACCAACTGAAACATCTTGTTCTCTTTGAAATTGCACATATCTAAAAAATAGCCAAATTTTTCTAAAAATAATATGGATATTATATTGAGTAATTGAGGAGTTTAGAATGACTATTTGAATTTTAAGAACTGATGTGCATTTTAATCTTTCTCTTGAAATACCGACATTTTTATTAATATCCAAAGTTTAATAGAAATTAATATTTATGCTTAGAATTTTGGGTTTTTGCTAAAAATGTCTAAGTTGGTCATAAAATGGTCGGTTTATTTGTTTTTTTTTTTTTTAGATAATTTATGAAGAGCAAGATAATGAAATCTATTATTGAAAATTAAATTTTTTTTAAAATTATTTTATAGATTACTTTTGATCTATGTTGCATGGATATGGACACGGGTATCGTATCGGATACGATACGGATACGGTGATACGGTAATTTTCAAAAATCAAGGATACGATACGGCTATTCTATATATTATTTTAATTATATTATTAATTCAATAATTGTATTATATAAATTAAATATCAAACATTTAGAATTCAACAGCCCAAGTAACCTAAATAATAAAGCTACGGACTTTTGACAGCAAATTTGTGTTGGCGCAGTGGTAGAGGGTGTTGGCGCTGTTGCTGTGTAACCCAAGTTCGATTCTCCATGACCGTTTGAATATAAAATTTTGCCTAGCGGTCCATGCGCGGTGCACAGCGACTCTGTGTCGCTGGTCCATGCGCGGTCCACACACAAGCTTGGCGTATCCGATCCGTATCCAGGCGTGTCTGATGCGAGTCAACAGGTATCGGAGACCGTATCAGGATGTATATGATACGCTAGCTCATCCGATACGCCAGCTGGCGTATCCGATACGTATCGGGGCCGTATCGGGCGCGTATTGGTATCCGATACGTATCCGATACGGGTACGGAGCCCATACAGGAGTATCCGAGTAACATAGCTTTTGATATATAATTATTTGTTTAAATTTTTTTTTATTTTCTAATATGTATATATATAGAGGAGAGTTCCAATGCATTCTCTTTTGGTGCACCTAACGTGCATTCAAAACTCATATTTTTATTTTCAAAGTTCAAATAGTCGATTCGAACCTTCCAACGTGTTCTTCATATTAAAATGTACTTGGAGACCAAATTTTATATTTTTTGAAAATTTTTTACTATTTTTTCAGAATTTTTGATTAAACTAAACAATAATTTGAAATTCAGCAAAATGATGATTTTCAAAAATTCTGAAAAAATTTCCAGAAAATGTAAAATTTGGTCTCCAAGCACATTTTAATATAAAGAACGCGTTGGAAGGTTCAAATCGACTATTTGAACTTTGAAAATGAAAATATGAGTTTTGGGTGCACGTTAGGTGCACCAAAAGAGGGTGCAGTGGAACCCTCCTCATATATATATATATATATGTTGATTAAATGTATGTTTTATTGGAGATGTAATATGTTGGAGATCTTTAACTAAGAGGCATTATGTCATGGATTATATGAAACTTCTTTTTTTTTAATATGTTGGATCTAATACGTCTTAGTTTGTATGAAATTCTGGTCCAAATTAGATCATAACCAAGAGTTTGGCAACATGAGCCCAACTTTACGAAAATTGGGCTAAACTTTGATCATATGGTTACTAAGTGGTAAGGACATAACTTTTATACAAACATTGTATTGGATCTTGAGGAGTATATGTTATATGGATCACATGGAATTGCATGTGTATAAAAGACAATATGTATATATGTTGCACTAATTGTAATCTATTAGTATTCTTTATGGTTTATATGAATTCATATATAATAATCGGTCCAACGGAAGTTTATTATATATTTTTCAAATAAATAATTTAAACCATATAACGTTATTTTTTTTTAATAATTAGTTGTTATTAATTTTATCAATTTTAAATTGTAACTGTCATTTTATAAATAATTTGATAGATTATTTCTTTTGATAAAATTACTTCTTTTAACAAATAATTTGATAGATTACTTCTTTTGATATACCAAATGATAGACTTAATAAATAATTTAAACAAAAAATTTAACTTTTTAGTGTTAGATTTCATAATTTTGCTCTTCATAGTGTCTCTAAAAAAAAAATACGAGTAAGCCGGCCACAAAATGGCCGGCTTGGGCAATTTTGGCAAAAACCTAGAATTCTGGACATAAATATTAATTTCTATTAAACTTTGGATATTAATAAAAATCTCGGCTTGAAATATATCACCTGTCATTATCTTCGTTCTGATTTTACACATTGGATTGGAGTATAACTTTTGTGTTTTGAACGAAAGCCTCTCCTGGCACTATTGTAACAAATGAATAGTTTGAGATTTGGCGGAGTTAAAAATTTCTAATTTGGATATAATTTGAGAATAATTCGGTGTAACAAGGAATTAAAAAATAAAAAAATTGTATTTTTATCGTGAATAATTAGTGATTCGATTTTTATTAGTGTTAATTGGTATATTGTCATTATGTTTGACAGCGGCACTTTCTTTTTTTTTATCATTGAATACGCACAATTGGACTAGCTATTTTTTTTATCATTGAATACGCACAATTGGACTATCAAAACCGCAACCACAAGTGAAGGTTTTCGTTCGTCGTGTCTAAGAGAATGGGCTGAGACAATGCCTCCAATTTAAACAAAGTATGTTTCCTAGTAAGCCCAAATTTCATCACTTTTTATCTGAGGAAATCATTAATAGTGTTGCTGGGCTTGTTGCACTGGCGAAGGAGAAGGCTTGAGAAATTAAAGTGGATAAACGTTGGAGGGTGGCCATGGAGGTTAGAAAAGGGCCTATTAAGTGCAGCAATGGAGCGAGAATCTGATAACCAAAAGTGACCAATTTTATAGTTTTATCCGGACAGTCCGATCAGATACTCGAGCATCTGAAATTTTTATTAATAAAAAATAACAAATCTACCAAAAAAATTTAAAAATAATCTAACCCCATTATGTTAAGGGAGTTTACTTTTTTTTTTATTACAGATATTTAGCTGACCGCCCCACATTAGGGTGGTTTGCTATAAAAATATTTTTTTTAGAGATGTTTAATGTGTATAAAATTTGTCAATTTTTTTAGAGATGTTTAGTGGGAGCATTTGTCAATTTTACGTTTCCAATTGGTGCCCTACGGCTGTTCAAGTATTTGCATAATCACCGTTGGATCTCTGCTGGATCCAATAAGGTGTGCCAATTGAATATTGCGCGGATCCAAGTAATATATAGTTTTATTATATTGATCCAAGTTAACCGTTTTATTTTCTCTTTTTTAGAATTTGGGTTTATGTGTTAGTCGTTGAATTAGAAATTGTGGAGAATTATTTTTTAATTGAAGTATCATTTGATTTAGGATTATTTCTAGTGAAGCAATTTGTTCGAATATCTCTTTTGGATTTGTTTCGTGTGTTGTTCATTGAGAGGTGGTACTTGATGTTTCGGGCTATATTAGCATAGCTATACTGTTTTACTATCTTTGCTTGTAATATGTGGCCCGAAAGATATTAAGCTGTTTAGAAAAATAATTTCTTGTGGAAACTGTCTATATGTAGGGTAATATTTTATCTAATATTTACAGTACTGTATAGTCTCATCTCAAATGAGTGCTCTTCTGATTTGTTAATAACCTATGATTTCAATTAAATATGAGTATAAGACTCTATTTGACATATAATGCACAATATTAAATTTCTATATTCTTGTGTAGTGTATATATGTGTGCTTTAATTGCCATATCATTTTCTTTATGTTTTAATTGTCATATCATTCCTTTTATGCCTTAATTTACAATTTTATAAAATTAAGGGGGAGTGCATGAATTGAGGGGGAGCCCTCTCATTTTCTTTATTGTAATATATTCGCCATTTTGACCATTTCTAAAAAGGGGGAGAGATATTACAAGTTCGTTAAATTGGTATTCGTTAAACACCACACAAGGGAAGGAAAGCAAAAACAAAAATTTCAATTTTTAAAATTTCAAATTTGTGGGAATATCCAATTTATGCACTCACGTAATATATATGTTTTGCAAATCGTCAAAATGGGGAGATTGTTGGATTGTGTCAAATTAACTTGTCTGTTTGACTAGATTTGCAAAACATATATTTGTTGAAATTTACAGTTTCGTGTCTTGAGATATTGTGCAGGTTCATGACGATATGAATTACTAAAATAAATATCAAGGATACATGATGAATTGCAATATTAATCAAGGATGAGTCATGAAGAACCAAGCATTGGAGCTACAAACATCATCTCAAGATTAGGTTTAGAAATCTGTAAAATTGGTAAAACATGCTTGAGATTGAAGCAATTTATCTTAACCGTTGCAACGGTTAATTAACTGTTACAACGGAATAAATTAATCACGGCCAAATCGATTTATTCTGTTGTGACAGCCGTTGCAACGGTAGACCAGAAGTTCCAGAGAATAATCGTTGCAACGGTTAATAGCCGTTAGAGTTTCCCAGCAGCCAAACCTGTCGTTTGGGTTAACTGTTGTAACGGTTAATCAACCGTTGCAACGATTAAGGCCAGATACCTTATTTTGCTCAGCTCTCTATAAATAGAAGCAAAATCTAAATTTGGATTATCACTCTAGCCGGCCACAATTGCAATATTATGAATTTTTTTCAGATCTAGAAAAAGTCATTGTTGCTTGTGCATACAACTTCAATATTCATACAACAATCTCAAGCATACTCAATCACAATCAATATATTGTAAGAAGTAGAGTGATCATTTGGGGATCTTCTTGTTTGATTCATACATTTGAGCCTTTAGTGCTCGTGAGCCATTTCTGTGCTCGGACCGTGTGACTTCCCAAGCTTTGTAAAGGCTCACCGGTTCCACCTTGTACTCATTTCTCATTGGGTAAAGAAAGGCGCGCCATCTCTAAGGTCGTGAAGCCCCGGAGACGTAGGTGTTAGTGCCGAACTCCATAAACAACTCTCGTGTCAAGTGTCTCTTAACTCTTCTATTTACTTTAAGCACACTTGCTTAATTTAACGTTATTTGAGTTTCCGCCAAAAATAAGTATACACACGATAGTTAAAGGTACTTAACTTGAAATTGTAAAAGGCCCCGTATTCACCCCCCTCTAGGTGTCTTAGGGACCAACAATCCTTTTTGGCCAAAATCTGAATCCCTTTTTCACTCATGTGACCCAACCGCAAATGCCACAAATCGGTTGTGTTGCCTTCAACCGCATTCACTTCACCACATAATTTGACCCGCATTGTATAAAGCGAGTTTGTCTTTTCACCCCGAGCAACAACAAGAGAGAATTTAAATACTTTCCACTTACCTTCAGCAAAGTGGCTACGGTACCCTTCATCATCAAGAGCACCAACAGAAATCAGATGAAGCCTTATATCCGGCACATGCCGAACATTCTTGAGAAGTAACTTGTACCCCACATTGGTCTCCACACACACATCTCTGATACCAGAATCTTGCATACCCCATCATTCCGCATTCTTACCTTGTGAAGATCACATTGCTTGTAAGAAGTGAACAAATCACGTCGAGAAGTGACATGAAATGAGGCTGCTGAATCGATCACCCAATTAGAGTCTTGACTTGTGTAATTGACAAACTCGTCATCACAAGCAATGAACACTTCACCGTCACACACGACAACTGCGGTGCTTTCCTTCTCATTTTCATCAGATCTAGGTCTAGAGTGGTATCTCTTACCTTTTCCTTTAGCTTTCTACACTCGGACTTTATGTAGCAAACAATGCCCTTGCGAGACTTTGATCTCCCTTTCGACTTGTCATTGTGGTCATGACCGTGAGAGTTTTTATGTGAACTCCTTCCACGGTTCTTGGTAACAAGAGCTGCCGACTCATTTGTAATGTCCAACTCTTTGCGCCTCAACTCCTCATTATGCATACTGTCTTTTACCATAGAAATAGTGACAATACCGTTAGGTGCCGAATTACTCAATGACACCACAAGAGTTTTTCAACAATCTGGTAAGGAACTCAAAAGAATCAAGGCTTGCAATTCTTCTTCCAAAGCCAATTTCATAGTAGACAGCCGATTCACACAATCCTAGAACCAACTCAAATGCTCACTTACAGATGAACCCTCATGATAGTTCATGTTCACAAGTTTTCGAATGAGAAAGGCTTTGTTTTGAACTGTTTTGCACTCATACATACTTTCAAACTTCTCTCACAATTTCTTAGCATCGGTTTCAGTTGAAACATGATAAAGTACTGAATCATCAATCCACTGTCTAATCAAAGTAACGGTCTTTTGGTTTCTAGTGGTCCAAACTGCATCAGTGACATCCGTTGGTTTCATACCGGTTACTGGTTCATAGGCATCTTTACAAAACAACATATCCTCCATTCTGGACTTCCAAATAAAGTAGTTTGTGGATGTCAATTTAGTCATGGTACCACTACTACTACCCTCATCCATTTCAGAAGTTTACCTCAAACTGCAGCGGAGCAAATGGAAGAGTGACATTCATCCTTGAACTACCGATCAGACCTGACGGTAGTGTAGATCGACTCTGATACCACTTGTTAGGTGAAGGAGGTAAAATAACAAGATTGTACCACACAAATGCTTCCAAGAGTAATTTCTTCAAACACCTTGTGTGCATACACACCAAATTACAAATAAATGGAGAAAGAGGAATCACACAAGATACCAAAAGAGTAAGCAAGCAAGCACAAGAAATAAGAGAAGACACAAGATTTACGTGGAAAATTCTTTTGGGAGAAAACTACGGGAGCACACGGCATAAATTCACTAGATCAAAGGAGTCTTACAAGTACAAGAGATTAGAACTCACAATAGTACTCTCTCACACACTCTCTTACAAGAGTAGAACTAGGGTGCTCTCGAGTTCACCAAGTCCTTGGTGAACTCAAGTCCAAAACTCATCGGATCGGCTTCAAACGACGAATCCGACCGTTGAAACCCGTCTACCTTACGAGTGATGCGTCTACAAGCAAAAATTTAAAATTTTGAAATTAATTTTGCATAGAGTCAAGTGGTCAAAAAATGTCAAAAAATGAATGCATTAAAATTAATTTATTAACCTTCTAATTTTGACCACTTGACTCTATGCAAAATTAATCTCAAAATTTAAAATTTTTGCATGTAGACGCATCACTCGTAAGGTAGACGGATTTCAACGGTCAGATTCATCGTTTGAAGCCGATCCGATGAGTTTTGGACTTGAGTTCACCAAGAGCTTGGTGAACTCGAGAGCACCCTAGTTCTACTCCTCTTACAATTTCAAAAATAAGATAGTAAAATTCTAAAAAGGCTTTGTGAAGAGATAACTTGGAGAAGAGACAACATGGAGCAACTCACAGCTTGAGACAACTTAATCTCTCTCTCCGCTTCTTATTTTCTATACGGAAATTAATTACGTGATATGCTTTAATAGGCCGGGCCCAAATATTGTCTTCAACTCAACATATTTTTGTATTTTTCTCATTTTATGTTTGTATTGAAGGGTTGTCTTGGGTGTTGTCTTCTCATATGATTGGTTATGCCACATCAACATAATTAATAAAAGAAAGTGAAATTAAATCAGATGTGTTGGTTCTTCAAAACTAAAAAATAGACTGATCAAAGAAAAAAAAAAACAGAGACAAGTTTATAATGAAAGAAATGCATATGCAACCAAAGCAATTCAGATTACATCTTGGAAACTTTTTAACCGGTGCGACTCTTTTGGTTTCGTACAACTCATCTGCGCGAAACCACCACCTCCAGCAGTGGTCCCTCTCTCTCTTGAAGTCTCTCTCTCCCTCTCTTCCTCTCTCTCTTCAAATCTGTCATTCTCTCTCTCTTCAAATCTGTCATTCTCTCTCTCTCTCTTCCTCTCCCTCTCCCTCTTCCTCTCTCTCTCTCTTCCTCTCTCTCTCTCACCCGAACCCTAATTTTCGGCCATCTCGGCGACAATCCGATTATTTTCGAGTAAGTCTCTAAATAATTTTTTTAATTTATATTTTGTATCTTGTATTGACATTGGAACAATTGGTAGAATTGAATTGTTAATTATCTTGTGCGGGTTGTTGATTTTCCCGACACGATTGAATTGTTCAAAATTAGGGTTTCCAAGTTTATGGTTGAATTGTTAAATTAGATTTAGAGTTGAATTGTTAATTTAGGGTTGAATTGTTTAAATTAGGGTTGAATTGTTAAATTAGGGTTTAGGGTTGAATTGTTTAAATTTGGGTTAAATTGTTAAATTAGGGTTTATGATTGAATTGTTAAATTAGGGTTGAATTTGTTAAATTAGGGTTTAGGGTTGAATTGTTAAATTTGGGTTGAATTGTTAAATTTGGGTTTATGGTTGAATTTGTTAAATTAGGGTTTAGGGTTGAATTGTTAAATTAGGGTTTAGGGTTGAATTGTTAAATTAGGATTTAGGGTTGAATTGTTAAATTAGGGTTGAATTGTTAAATTTGGGTTGAATTGTTAAATTTGGGTTTATGGTTGAATTGTTAAATTAGGGTTTAGGGTTGAATTGTTAAATTAGGGTTCAGGGTTGACAAAATTGGAGTTTATAAGTTAGGGTTTATAAATCAGGATTTATAAGATAGAATCTTATGTTTATTGAAATGTAGTATGGTCAGAACTAGACGGGGACGTGCATGGGATGCCCCGCTGGAGACGGGGGAGAGTTCACATGATCACGGTGTAAAGGATTCCGGTGCAGAGGCATCAGGTGCAGCGGCATCCGGTGCAGAGACGTCCGGTGCAGCGGCATCCAGTGCAGAGGCATCCGGTGCAGAGACGTCCGGTGCAGATGCTCCCTTTGGAGATTATCACCCTCACCATCCGGACACATTTAGTCCTCTTCTGTGGACCCCACATGTCAGGCACCGTGTCTCACTTGCATCTATGGAGGTACGTTGGATTTGTATTCCTAATTTAAATAGCATTATTTAATATTACAGATAGTTAGACGTTTATATTGAAATCATTGTAAAATGCAGGACACGACGATGTTGACAGTGAGGCATCGCACCCCCGAGATACCATACGTCCGTCACCCGTTGATGGAGCAGTGCATCATGCATCTCGGGTTGTATCAGTTGGCAACCATGCCTCACTGTGATATTGACCAGGCTCTCGTTTGCGGTCTGGTGGAGAGATGGCGACCGGAGACGCATACATTTCACCTTTCGGTTGGAGAGATGACAGTCACACTAGGTGACGTCAGCGCCTTATGGGGTTTACGGATAGATGGCGACCCCACCGGAGCTGCTGGGGGCCGTTCCGACGGACTTGCAGAAGAAGAAGAAGAAGAAGAAGAAGAAGAAGAAGAAGAAGAAGAAGAAGAAGAAAGGAGAGGAGGAGGAGGAGGAGTACCAGGATTCCAAATACTGCATTAGTCTTGCAGCGCTCCGCAGTTACTTCCACCGGCGTAGGATCAACCCCGATACACGTGACGAGCGGACCGTTCTGAGGTACTCACAAACTGTTGCAAATTAAAATATGTTATGGATTCAACAAAAAATGTAGTTATTTATGTCTCTAATTTATATTGCAGGTACGTGAGGGCGTTTGTCATGGATTTATGTGGCAGCGTCATGTTTGTCGATTCCAGCGGTGATGCAGTTCCGATTATGTTCCTTTCTCTGCTGAGGCACATTGATCGGCCGTCGAGGTGGAACTGGGGTGGAGCCGTGCTCGCCCACTTATACCGGGGCTTGTGTCATGCTTGTCTGGTAAGTTTGTACAAATATTTTAATTTTTTTATTACAAATATTAGGGTTCCATATTTACTAGAAGTGCATCGCATGTCCAAAATTTAGGCGACGAACAAGCAGATTGCCGGACCGCTTCTTCTACTACAGCAGTGGTCCTGGTCGCATATACCGATATGTCGGCCTGTTCCTCCAGCTCAGGCGGGGCTATGGACGGGAGATGACCCCGAGAGACGTCCGAGGTACGGTGCCATATAGGGTACTCCCCATACGTACGAGGACACGGGCAGGGGGAGGACCGTGGGGATTTTGTATGTCCGGGGTCAGCTCCAGATGCTTCACGAGACAAGCATCACCTGGTACCCCTATCATGTGTTCTACGATTAGAACCTTCTGTGCCGGCTGACATTAGAGCAGAGAGATCTCTATTTTTATCGGGGGCCGTGCGTATGTTTATGGATAGTTGAGTACCACTATCCAGATCGAGTGCCCCGTCAGTTTGGCTTGGATGCATATGTCCCGGATTTTCCAGAGTTGGGCGAGCAGCAGACCACCCAGCTGCACAGGTAACTACCCACTGCCTTATTGTTTATCTATTTTATTACTTGTTCAGACATACACGTTACTAATTAATTTATATTGCAACACTAAACACAACAAGCCCAATGCCGACTGGAGCACGCGTTTCTGGGAGCATTACCAGCGTGCTGCATCACCGGGGTATCACTTATGGATCCTGCCTCCAGCTATTGATGCCCCTACGCCGGTCGGGCCCTGGAGATTGCGATATTTAGTCTGGTACCAGAGATGGGGCATGCCGACGATTTATCTACAGGGGGACTATGGTGATGCTCTTCGACGGAGACTCACGGGTGACGGATCTAGAACTTACTTGCCTTTCGGCCTGATCCATGCTCGTTCGGTATGTTTAAATGAAACTGACATGCTTAAAAAATTGTAGTTATTTATTCATATTCTAATAATAATAATGAAAATACATTGTGTGTATATTTTGACCGCTATTAGAGGAGTGGCACACAGCTTGGTGTGCATGGCGAGAAAAAGTTAGAGAGCGATAGGATGTCAAATGCTCCAACACAGTGCACCGATCGTGGAGGACTCTGGCTGGAACGGGCGCCTCGTTGGTATGTTGCACGATGCTGGGGAGGACATCAATTGGCGCGAGATAAGGCCTCACCACCAGATCCGGAGCAGCCTAGAGCCCCTATATACGCTGATGAGATGCCGCCACCTCCTGCAGGTAATAATATGTCATACAAATTATTATTATTAAGTGTCTCTCTAAAAGATGATGACTCGGGCTGGGCGATCCACCAATGGGTGTTGAACAACAACGCGTGGAATGCCTACTACAATGAGTATGGAGTTCCAGTGCAGCTCACTGAGGTAGCAAAACTTCATTGTTTAATTAATTTATTCGTTATTTCTATGTAGCAAAAGTAACATTGTTTACATGCAGGATAAAGCTGCCGGCATAGTTGACTTCTCATTGGATGACCTCACTGGACATGAGGGCGGATGGGAGCCCAGACAGCACGACGGCGAGGCCAGTGGGAGTGGGACGCACACTGCAGATGGTTTTGCCTCTGCTATATTTGGCACACCGCCTCCAGCCACGTATCCTTCTACTTGGGAGGCCGATCCATGGGTGTTGCGTACACATACATACTTTCAAAGTATGGTGTGGGTGGGGGTGTGTGTGTGTGTTAATTAATCAATGTATGTTGACAATTAACCAGCTCTAACTGGCAAAGGATGAAATGCATTTGCACCTCTATTTATAGAGGAAGAAGTGTTGGAAAGCATCAAATATTGTACAGTGCAAGCACGTGATGAAAAACAACTGCTATTCCCTTTTAATGATAGAAGAGGACCACTGTGAAGATGCCCACTTCCAATTTGGGAAATTAGTTTGCTGGTCTATTGATGAATGCCGCAAGTCTTCCGGTGTACTACATTGAATCCTTTCTCAATTCCAAAGCATCTAAGTAGAGGTGAAAACGGATCAGATAGGGAGCTGACAGTGGTAAAACTATATTCATATTTTTTTATTTTTGGATACAATACGAATTGGATATTAGATGAATACAGATCGGATTGGATATTTATTAAATAATATATAAATATTATCAAGAAATATCAATGTTTATAAATTTATTTAATTATAATAATGATGAATAACATAATATTTTTCATAATATATATTAAACTATATGGTATAGATTTACTATTTGAATACGAATAATTGAAACATAAAATTATATCAGTATTCATATCTACATGGAAATTTAGATATTGAATATCCATATTTAATTTTTTGAATACGGATCAAAAATTATCTACTCCGTATTCACTCCTACATCTAAGTCTAGATGTAAATGGATTGAATACCATCATTTTTCAGATATACATTCAGATAATTAATATTTCCAAATGTACTCATTCACATATTATATATAATTATCATTTCCAAATGAACTCATTCATATATTATATATAATTATCAAGGTTCTAAATAGCGCGCTATAGCGTTTTCGGACCATAAAAGCTATGGCACTATTGGCGCTATAGCATGCTATAGTGCGCTATAGCAGCGCAATATGACAATAACGTCATTTTTTAAGCCATTCCGCTATGACGCGATAAACACTATTTAAACCTTTGATAATTATATATAATTTAAAAAGAAGGATAATATTTCTATATTCTTTTTTTTTAAGTTAGTGGTTTTAAATGCCAATTAATGATTTCATTAATAAAAAAACGTATTTTCAGCAAGTTAATGATCTTAATTAATTTCTAGATCTACCTTTTATTCTTACGAAATCATCCAAACTACTCTTAATTACTCTATTACATTAATCCCATCTCTCTCCAATCTGAATCTGCTCTTCTTGATCGCTACGGCGCTCCGACAAACAGATTTGTTTACCGTCACGCTTCGATCGAGATAGAGTAGAGACTCAACGCTTTAATTTGCGGGTCCGCATCCACTACAGCAATCATACCCATCAGCGACCGGCCAAATCGGTCGCTGATGGGATTTTTGCAGGTCGCTGATGGGTCTACTGGTCGCTGATGACCTAAATCGGTAGCAGATGATCCGGACGCAGTTGCTTCATCGCTGATGACCACCCCGCTGACGTCGCTGGTCGCTGAAGGGTCAGACGCCGGTCGCTGATGACCCCTTTAGCGACCGATTGGTTCTGTCGCTGATGCTGCGTGCTGACGTTAAAGATCATCAGAGACCAATTGGCCAGTCTCTGATGGATCAAAATCGGTAGCAGAAGATTGTTTTTTTTTTTATGTTTTTTTTGTTATTTTTCTTTTTCCCAATTGGTACGAAACATACCAAGCAATGAAAACATAATTCACAAGCAAATATACAATTTACTGTCGTCATTTTCGATTGACAAATATATAATTCACAAATAATTCACATGCAAGCAATTGAACAAATATATAATTCACAAATAATTCACAATAATTCACATACAAAACTCATAAAGGGTTTGACGAACAAAAATAATAGTATCATAGATCTCTACTCCTGACCCAACTTGGTTTTCTTCTCATGCCATAGCCTGTTCAGCGCACTGTTAGCATCACCCTGTTTGACAACACAGGTATGTTCTAACGTTAACAAGCAGTATATTTTGCAAGTGCTAACTATTTTACTTCATGGTTTAGTTTCACTGTGCAATTAACTTTTGTGAAGAAGATACAAATTCAAATTAATGTAAATCTAAGAAAGTTTTAAAATGGACTGGTCATGACAGCACTGTTACAGCACTAAAATGTAGGGTATAATAAGACGAACACAAAGATTATAGACTTTCATTTGGGGCTAGCACATAAAACCTCTAATAAACATGAAATACTATGACAATATTAAAATGTGAGGTATAATAAGACCAACAAAAAGATTATACACTTTAATTTGGAACCCTTTACTTCATGGTTTTCTGTATGTATAAATTGAATGATTTCAGAGAAGAAAAATATAACCTGAGAACGAATGGAACCAGAGAGAGCATAGGTGGTGTGTTGTCCGGTGTAGATGCTATTCTCGTCAAGATGGCCAATGTTGATTTGAACTGATGCATGATCCTTTGCTGTTATCAGCCTATTAGTTGCCGAACTACAAACAAAAAAAATTATGTTGATTAAGTACTCAATATAGCTCACCAGAATATGTGATTCTTTCATTTTTCTTAAATTTAATTAGTTGCATTGGATTATGCAGTACGAATATTAAATAGGTACCAGTTATATGACATAAAAACAAAGACCGCAGTACAGTTTATGCAAAATAGTATATGCCAGAACTATAGGCAAGCATATACCATAAAATTAGTTGTATTTAAATGAATACTTGTTCCTATTATAATTTAGATCTTTAGTAAATGCTTTTTTTTTAATGTCTATGATAGAGCATTTCAAAATACCATTTCCTGGGGATGTAGAGATCGACAATCTGCCCCTCTTCGTTTTGCATCTTGTCTCAAAAATCTGATCTGACGGTTAGATTGCAGTGATATCCTAAGTAAAAACAAAAAACGCACATTGTAAATTTCATTTGTAAATATATAAATGAACTTCATTAGCAATTTGCAGCGGCAGCGTGTCAAAAGACAATCCTACAGCGTGTCAAACGCACAGTGATACCTCAACTTATCTAAAATGTTGGTACTTAACTATACATACATTTTCATTAATACTTGAATTTATTAGCCTAAAATATAGATATTTGTTTTGGGATTTCTGATTTCATATATTTTTTTAACACCATAATTTATTAGCTTAATTCTTTGTTTTGCTCATCCACACATATGCTTAATTTTATTAATTAAGAGAAAACTCAAATTAGAATCAAAGATTGAAGGAATGCAACCTATATAAATAATTAAGCTGAGTTATCTCTCAACTCAGTCCCAAAAACTGAGTACATGCATTTCATAACCAATTTCACAGCCAAAGGAAAAGAAACTCAAGGCATTTGATTATTTACTGGTATGTGCTTCCAATCAGTGTCAAGAGGCAGCAAAGAGAAGGACCAGCAGCAAAGGAGGCAGAGAGAGGAACGGGGTTCGGCGATTTGATCCAAGCGCCAAGAGGCAGCAACCGTCGGGGTCGGGGTCGGGATCGGGATCGGGATCGGGGTAGGGGTAGGGGTAGGGGTCGGGGTCGGGATTGCGGCGCGGGTTCCAGCGACGGGGTCACACAGCGGCGCGATTATGATTTTCTTTTTTTAGGCTAAACCTAGAAAATGGCGGGTCGGGCGACAGAGAAGAAAATGGCTGGTTTTTGAGGGGGCACCCTTCAGCGACCGGGCCAAATCGGTCGGATATGGCGCCGGTCTCTGAAGGGTTCGTCGCCAAAACAAATTAAATTTTTATTTTTTTATTTTTTTATGGGGTCTTCAGCGACCGGCGACCTTACCGGTCGCTGAAGACCAGTTTTGTTGTAGTGATCGTCTGCATTAACTCAAAAGAGCATTTTTTGAGTTAGTACATCTCGGCCATCTGATTTTAAATGGAGCAATCCGGCACCCGCCTATAAAACAGTGAGCTATTTAATATTAGTGCAGATTTAGTTGGCACGGATCTTAAAGCTGATCGAACGGTGAAGATGCATGAACTCAACAGATTCTTTTTTTAGTTAATGCAGAGATACGAATTCTTAATTTGCCTTAGGTCCCTCCTCTTTTATTCTCCTCTTCGTTCGAGGTAGAGACGAGACAGAAGGAGAACACTGTATTGGAAATAAGGTCCAGAAAAGATGTGAGGGACGGACTGGACATGAGAGTGTGCGTGAAAAAGGGAGGGGAGAGGGACAGCTGCGTTGCACTAAAACTTGGAATCAGCTAAATGCCAAAATGTACATCTCTTATTGTGTCCTGTACCAAATTTTTATAACATATATGTTCTGCATGTAAACACTTACAAATTATTTTTAGCATGCTAAACATTATGTTTTAACATTAAATTAGGTACTGCTAACAAAAATATTATTGTTGTAAACAAATAGTCGAACAATTATATATTAATTAACGAACTAAAACTAATAACTAATTCTCATTATATTATTAGTCAAAATGTACAAAGAAATTATAAATCATAATTTTTAACATTAAAATTAACTGGCTAAATGTTTACAAGAACTATATTATTAAAAATAAATTGTTCAATATTATTAAAAATATCTGTCATACAATGTTCAAAAGTACAGTGTTTACAAGAAAAATAATTTTTTTAACATTAAAATTAACTGGCTAAATGTTTACAAGAACTATATTATTAAAAATAAATTGTTCAAAAGTACAGTGTATCTAGAAAAAAAAATTGAACCGAATACAACCAGATTCCAGTAACGGAGCCACATTGAATCAGGAGTAGGCAACTGCCTACTTCTGAATTTCAAAAATCGGATATATATCTATATGTATAATTGGATTATTGCCTTCTACCGGTGAAAATTTTCTCTATTTGTAAATAGCCCACAGTCTGAATTAATTAATTCACGGCATCTAGTTATACTATTTTTTTTTTTTGCCTACTCTAATGAAAAAAAATCTGCCTTTGCCCCGTTAGATTAAGTTTCAAAATGAATACACAATAGACACTTAAGGGATGAACTTCTCATGATTCTTATTTTCTTTTCTTTTTAGTAAAACTAAAAGCTCATAGCCGGAAATTAATTCACCTCCGACAGAATGGACGCTCAACTAATTTTTTGTTGACCAGCATGTTAAAAAAAAGTGCACTTTTGTCTAGTCTCTACCTTTTGTCTAGTCAGGTTCTGAGGCCCCTAATAAAAGTTATTACTTGGCGTAACATTAGCCTCTATCTACCGACTGCCGGTTGTGCTTGCACCTAGTGGTTTGACACTATCCGTGGGGGGCTGCCCGAACTCGGTCCGCCCGTGTCCGGTGCCCGGGGAATTCGTACCCGAGCCCTAGTATATCCGGGTAAACGGGTATACGGGTACAGTCTCAAACGAGCAGGTCATCTATTTTTGGAAAAAACCCGGGTGTACCCGTACCCGCCGTACCCGGACCCGAATACCCGTGTATCCGAACCCGCCCCGGGTGTACCCCCACCCGTTTACTCGAACCCGTGCACCCGTGTACCTGGACCCGTGTACCCCTTTTTTTCAAAAAAATTTCCCTCCCCTAAATAGTAATTGGTTCAAATCAATCAAACCGGGTTATTCCCACCTGTCATTTGAAAAATTTTCAAAAATTTTAAAGTAATTGATTTAAGATAGTTTTTATTTATATTTTATTTAACCTATTAAAAATAAATGAACGTTTAGAAAATATATTATCAATTTAAAATGAATGTTTACAAAATATATTATCAATTTAAAATGTAAACTACAAATTTCGAGATATAAATAAATTATGAAACTATATAATTAGAATGCCGACATTTTTATTAATATCCAAAGTTTAATACAAATTATTAATTATGTTGAATATTAATATCCAAAGTTTATTAATATCCAAAGTTATATTACTTCTTTTGATATAATTAGCATATTTATACTAAAATACGCTAGATTAATTGAAATTATGTTGAATAACATTATATTATGTTAAATTACGCTAAATTACATTACATTACGCTAAAATACGGTAAATTACGCTAAATTACAAATGAATAGGGAGGATATTTTTCACTGAAAAGGCGAAAAACGGCGATGAAACTTCAAACGGTCATAAAACGGTGCTCGAGTGTCCGATTTCAGCAAATGACCACTTTTCGGAAAGCTTGCGAAAATGCGCATGCGTCCGTGCCAGCTATGCTGGATTTCAAAATTCAGAATCGCCAAAAAACAAAAGGGAAGAGCCTCAAAACTTGAGTTGAAGTTTCCGATTAAGATTTTCATTTCTATCATTTAATCCAAGTAGCTCAGTAAATTAGTTACATAATGAACTTGCAGATTACCATTTTTACTATTTTTGGAATTTTTTTTACTATTTTTTATGATTCATGAAAGATGAGCAAAATTAGTCTACTATAGCGTAATATTGTGTAGTTTAGTATTTTTTTTACCGTATTTCAGCATAATTAGCGAAGTTATTGTAATTTAACGTAATTTAGTATAATTGAACATAATTTATTGTAATATAGTGTAATTCAACATAATTTCAAGTAATCTAGCGTATTTTTGTATAAATATGCTAATTATACATCAAAAGAAGTAGTATAACAAATAATTTAAACAAAAATTTCAAATTTTCAGAGTTAGGTTTCAATATTTTGTTCTTCATAGTCTCTCTCTATAAAAAAAAAAATGGATTAAGCCGGCCAAAAAATGGCCGGTTTACCTAAGCCGTCCATTTTCTGGCCGGCTTGGGTATTTTTAGCGACTGTTTGGAAATCTGGACATAATTAATAATTTGTATTAAACGTTGGATATTAATAAAAATGTCGGATTAGAATGAGAGTTTGAAAATAAAATAAAATTACTCGTGTAAAGAAATAAATAATTAGACTTGTACTTAGCCGAATAAATATACAAATTTTCGCACAAATAATTTTTATATAAGTTACAAATTTTATTTATTTAGAAATTATAAAGATGTGACTTGATAATTTTATGTATATATATACAATATTTGGTATTGAACTATTCAGATTTTAAAAGTCGAATTATAAACACGTAATAATATTCGTACGACACTGTAAAAAAAATAAGAAAAACAAAACAGAAAACAAAATAGAAATTTTTGGCAGAAACAGAAAGAAAAAAAAAAAAAAAAACCCATCTACCCGTCTACCCGAGACGGGCACGGGTTTGAAACGGGCAGGGCAGACTTTTTCAAAAAAAACCCGTCTACCCGTACCCGTTGTACCCGAATACCCGTTGTACCCGTGCCCGCTACCCGCCCCGGATTTTGCCCTGCCCGGCCCGAGGTACCCGGGAGCAAATGCCTACTTGCACCTCACATGCATGCGTCCTGATAGTCAAAAGAGGTACCAAACTAGCTGCCGTAATGCTACAATACCGATGATATGACTAAGACCAAGCCCTGATGATATTTCTCTACTTTAATGCTACAATAACAATATGAAAATTTTGTATGACGCAATACTAACATTTTGATACAAAGTTGTTGGAATTTAAATTCGGATATTTCTCCGTATGTGAGTTTGTGATCCGGATAAGAAGTTGTTGGAATTTGAATATGAAAATTATTATGTGAGTCAGATGCATTGTTGGCTAAAGAGATGTGTCATGTTGCTTAAGAGATGCATACTTTCGAAAGAGTTTCTTCGAATTTTATACATACAGTAGTAGAATTCACATTAAAAAATGTTCAATTCAGGAAATTAGGTCTAGATGCTCGAGAAAGAGAGAATCCTGAGTACTAAATATTTTAGTTGTGGATCAATAGGACACACTTGATCGGTATTTTGTTGTAGAGGATCTGATCTTAATTGTTTTTCGCGTGCTGAGATAATTCTGATCTTGATTTTTTTTTTTCTTACGATTCTAGCCGAAGTTTTTTATAAAAATTAATTGAAATTTGAAAGGCTGAATTTTTATCTTTCTGCCTAAAAAATGTATGGCCAGAAACGTCACA
The DNA here is from genome assembly GCA_025461045.1 of Carex parvula. Lineage (NCBI taxonomy): Eukaryota > Viridiplantae > Streptophyta > Magnoliopsida > Poales > Cyperaceae > Carex > Carex parvula. Next base: position 71,970 of record JAJGRW010003161.1, read on the forward strand.
CATTTCAAGATTTCACGATAGATCTGGTACATTTATATATGGACCATAGGTAGGTTAATAGGTTGAGTACCTAATTATATATCGATCCTACTCATATAGTCATATGACAGTATGTACTATTTATTTTTCTATATAAAATTAAGTTTAAAAAATGACCTTATCTGATGAGCGTACCTAATCAGCGTACAGGTAATATTTTTGCCTCGTAATGGATCGAATCAGATATAACCATTCAACGTTTACATTAAAAAGTACCTAATTATCTATCCTATTTGAATATAGTTAATCCGATCCGGCTAGCTTTAAAAACTACTTTTTTTTATGAACTTTCTCACATAGAAAATAATATTTTAACTTTCTCAACGAACCTACTTTCATCCAAAATTTTCAAGCATATTTTATTATTGGTGAAATAAAACAGTTTATAACATGAAATTTCATAAATAATGCGCGACTTGAAGAGGTAGGCTAGCATCCCTGCCGAATTTCTTTTTACCATCTTTGGAAAAAAAAAAACCCTATATTGCTATTATTTTTGAAAATTTTTAAAATTACCAGGTCCGCAATTATAGTGCGCAACTAACAGACTGATTGTGCATATTATTTCTATTTGTTTGTGGTCTTACAGATTATAGTTGTGCATTAAAATATATAAAAATAATAACTTTGTAATAGATAATCGAAGTACGAAGTTTCACTTAATAAAATTAACAGATATTATTAACATATATAAACAAATTTAATTTTCGAATTTATTTACTATCAAGTCAAGTGGATAAACAAAATGAATGACATAGTGCATTAAAATACGCACAAAATCTTTCATATTTTGACCGCTTGACTTATTGCTAAAAAAAATTAAAAAAGTAAAAAAAATATATGGAAACGAAGCTCTCATTAAGGATATTGATTTGAACGGCTTGGATTTGTTGCTTGAAGCCGATTCGATAGATTTTGGAGGTCGGAAGCATATTAAGCTATTTGTTAAAATCATTGTTTCAATGATTCACAAATTTTTCACTGTTTATTATATCAGCGATTTT
>JAJGRW010003162.1:0-27953 GCA_025461045.1 Carex parvula
GGCTCGTTTCGATCGGGTTTTCGATACGGTTAACCTTTGTTATGTATCATCGATTCAAATGGTATAATTCACATCTAAGTTGTCGAGAATCGACACTTTAAACCATATATTCAATTGGTATCAAATTTGATATAAAAACCCTAATTCCAATTCAACTCAAACGATGATTTACTCAAATAACACGAATCGAGGTGTTCGACCGATTATAACTCGATCAATTCAGATCCAATGGTGTATATCACCTGAAAATTTAATAATTTTCCCAAATCCCACCATTTTTATCAAACCCTAATTTCCCCCTTTCCATTTTCTCACACAATCAATCGAATCCATCCAAATCAAAACCGAATATCGAGTTATATCGAATCAATCGAACTTAAATACGAATTCTCAAAGAAATATAACAACTCGAAAAATTTAGGGTTTTTGAGAGATTTCAAGGAAGAAAGAATATACCAAATTGAAGCTCTAGAATCGTGTACAATCGTCTAGTTAGCTCAAATCTCCGATTTCCCGAAGGTTCTGACCCGATTTCGTGCTCGATTTCACTCTCTCTCTCTTTCTCTCTTAAGTTCGGCCAAGAGCTAGGGCTCACGAAATTTGAGTTGTATTAATGAAATGTTTAAGTGAGAGAGAAGGGTTTTTAACTTAATATATGGTACTTTTGCACATAGGTCCCTCCAATTATTAGATATTGCATAATTTAAAAATAAATCTTCACAAATAGGCCCTTTTGCATATTTTTAATTAAATCAAAGATTAGAATGTAACAATTCTCCCCCCCTTAAAATGAAGTTCAGTCCGCTGAACTTGATTTCGTACCTTATTTGTCGAATAACTCCGGATATTTTTCTCGGATGCTCTCCTCGAGCTCCCACGTCGCTTGATTATCGGAATGTCGTCCCCATTTTACTAACACCAGCCGGATCACTTTGCTTCGTAGCCGTTGTTCTTTTCGATCCAATATTCGCATCGGTTCCTCTTGATAGGTCAGATCATCTTGCACGTGTAAATCCGAATGGTCAATACAATGCGACGGATCTCGCACATATCTACGCAACTGTGATACATGAAACACCGGATGAACCCGGTCCAATGCTGGTGGTAGTGCAAGCTCGTATGCTACCGGTCCAACTCGTCGCAAAATCTGAAACGGCCCAATATAACGAGGACTTAGCTTCCCCGAAACACCAAATCTGTGTACGCCTCTGACAGGCGACACACGAAGCCATACGTGATCACTTTCTTGGAATTCCAACGGTCTGCGATGAACATCGGCGTATTTCCTTTGTCTTTCTTGAGCTGACTTGAGTCGACTCAGAACCATTTTCGTTTTCTCAGCAATTTCTTCTAACATTTGCGGTCCCGTAGGCGGATATGTACCCGCTGGTCCCCACCACAACGGAGTACTACACTGCTGCCCTGTCAGCGCCTCTTGCGGTGACATACCAATGCTCGAGTGATAACTATTGTTATAGGCGAACTCCACCAAATACAAATGATCAACCCACGAACCTTTTAAACTTAGCGCACAAGAGCGTAACATGTCTTCTAAGGTTTGGATAGTGCGCTCGGACTGGCCGTCCGTCTGCGGATGATGCGCTGTACTGAATCTCAGCTTGGTACCCATTGTCTCTTGAAAGCTCTCCCAAAAATGAGAAGTGAACCGAGGATCTCGGTCTGAAATAATGTAGCGTGAACAACCGTGGTATTTGAACTGATACTTCAAGAATAAGTCCGCTAGTTCTTGCCCCGATGTCTCAATTCGAAGAGGAATGAAATGAGCTATCTTCGTCAGCCGGTCCATAATCACCCAAACCGTGTTGTATCTATTAACTGTTCTCGGAAATCCGGATACAAAATCCATTGTGATCGACTCAAATTTTCTCGTAGGTATTTCTAGTGGTCTCAACAATCCTGCCTTTCTCCGTCGATCCGCTTTAACTTGCTGACATATTTGACATTTTTCTACATACCTTTGCACGTCTCGCTTCATTTTTGGCCACCAAAAATATTTCTTCAAATCTTGATACATCTTTACTTCCCCCGGATGAATAGCGTAACCCGAGTCGTGCGCCTCCGATAAAACCAGATCTTTCAACTCAGTTTTATTTGGTACACAAATGCGATCGTGAAACCTCAAAATACCATCTCCTTGAACTTTAAACGGGGAATCAGCATTTGACTCGTAGTGCAATCTAAATTTCTGACATTTTGGATCATCCTGTTGTGCTGCACGAATCTGTTCGTGTAATTCCGATCGGATCTCAACCGCTGCTAACACAACCGACGCAATTGCAGTTGCGCTAGTCCCCACCTCGCTTTTACCACACTTAGATACCACTTCCAACGCTAATTCGCGTGATGCGCCAACATGAATTTCCAACCTACGCATTTCCTCAAGAAGATGCTTTTCACTTGTGATCACCGACGCCAGGTTTACCTGACTCTTTCTGCTTAACGCATCTGCTACACTGTTCGCTTTTCCCGCGTGATACTGGATATCCAAATCGTAGTCTTTCATCAACTCCAACCACCTTCTTTGCCTCAAATTCAATTCCTTTTGCGTGAAGATATATTTCAAACTCTGATGATCGGTGAATATACGGCATCTCACGCCATACAAATAATGCCGCCAAATCTTCAACGCAAATATCACCGCCGCTAACTCCAAGTCATGAGTCGGATAGTTTTGCTCGTGCGGTCGCAATTGCCGAGATGCATAGGCAATTACGTGATTATCTTGCATCAATACGCAACCCAACCCTGATCGAGATGCATCGGTGTAAACCGTATACTCTTTATCAGCAGTCGGCATAGCAAGGATCGGTGCGGATACCAGCCGACTCTTCAATTCCTCAAAGCTTTTATCTTGCGCGGTACCCCAATCAAATTTCACACCTTTATGCAACAACTTTGTAAGTGGTGCAGCCAACCGCGAAAACCCGAGTACAAACCTCCTGTAGTACCCGGCTAACCCCAAAAAGCTACGAATCTCAGTAACTGTCTTCGGCCTCTGCCATTCGGTAACAGCCCGAATCTTTTCAGGATCCACCGCTAACCCTTTTCCCGAAACAATATGCCCCAGAAAGGTAACTTCATTCAACCAAAACTCACATTTCGAGAACTTTGCGAATAGCTGATGTTCGCGCAATCTTTGCAAAACAATTCTTAAATGTACCTCATGTTCTTCTCGGGAGCGCGAATACACCAAGATATCATCAATGAAAACCACAACCGTCGAATCCAATAGATCGTGAAACACGCGTTGCATCATGTCCATGAACGCTGCCGGTGCGTTCGTCAGCCCAAATGGCATCACCAGGTATTCATAGTGCCCGTACCTTGTACGGAATGCTGTCTTGTCCACGTCGCTAGGCCGAATCCTCAACTGGTGGTACCCTGTTCTCAGATCAATCTTCGAATATACCGAAGATCCCTGCAACTGATCAAACAGATCATCAATCCGAGGTAACGGATACTTGTTTTTCACTGTTACCTTATTCAACTCGCGGTAATCAATGCATAACCGCAGTGTTCCATCTTTCTTCTTAACAAACAGCAATGGTGCACCCCACGGCGATGTGCTAGGTCTGATAAATCCACTCTCCAACATGTCTTCCAACTGCGCCTTAAGTTCTTTCAGTTCTGCCGGTGCCATTCGATACGGCGCCTTTGAAATCGGTGTTGTGCCCGGTACTAGTTCGATACCGAACTCCACTTCTCGCTCAGGTGGCAACCCCACAATCTCTTCCGGAAATACGTCTACAAATTCTGAAACCACAGGTATAGTGCTGATCTCCGGAACTGCCGCAGCCGCATACACCACGGCCACTAGATAAGCTGTACATCCTGTTTCTAATAAATGTCTCACTTCTACAGCAGAAACACACGGTGTTAGTCCCCCAATTTCTCTACATTTCAAAACACATGACATACCTCTCGAGTTCGCAAAATGAATCCGTCGATGCGGACAATCAATGGTTGCCGCGTGCCTCGTCAACCAATCCATTCCCAACAATACATCATACCCCACAATATCCATAACCAACAAGTCAGCCTCGAATTCCCTTCCGTCTACTTTAATATTACGGTTTCGGCATATAGTAATTTCTTGCTCAGTTGATCCAAATGGGGTTTGAACGTTTAAAATTCATATAAAACCAAATGTCAGTCCAACCGCATTCACCCCCTGGGTAATGCCTCCGATACATATTAAAACCAATCGACCATTCAAACGCATTCACCCCCTGGGTAATGCCATCCGATACACAAGTCACATATATTCCAATTCATAGTACAGAGTCACTTACCCCTCATCCCAACCGGTACTGGGAACTGCTGAGGGCCAGACGATCTAAAGCTTTAGAATACTGGGTCGTCAAAGTCCTTGCAAAGACTTTGACAAATCCGAACACACCCCCTGGGTGTCGTCGCCACGGTGGGGGACGGTAATGCCATATCCACCAACCGATGGTGATACAAATCACGGTGACTTTTAATTCCAAATTAGATCATTCAGATCAATACACAAATAATACCATACCAGCATGCAGATCAATCAGATAAATAATCCGAGTTCCAATTAATTAGGGTAATGCAATGCATATGCAACCCAATCCGATAATGCAAATCAACCAATAATTCAACATGTCAATCGAAACACAGTTTAATTCTGAATATTAACTATCAACCAAGTCCAGAAACCCCGCACCTGAGTATATAGCGCACTCGTTTAAGGCTCAGGCGTCTCGAACGATCCCGAGATCCGATGCCTCGTAGGTCTACCACCTAATTGACCGTTTAGATTCGATTAAAATAACCGATTGATATCCCGTAGGTTAAATCGTGTTAAATTAAGTTAAACACTGTTTAATAGTCGTATACGGGTCCTAATGGTATAGGTTTAGATCATGGTTCAACCAATTAGGTTTAGATAACAAAAATACACAATTTTCTGAATTTCTGAGTGTCATTGCGGCCCGGAATGATCTTATTGCGGCCCGCAGACTATTCTTCCAGAGAATCTGTATTTTCTGCCATTTCATTTCTGTCCGCAATGACCCCATTTCGGTCCGCAACCTATACACAGAAACTTGGTATTTTTCAGGTTTACTTGGCTCGTTTCGATCGGGTTTCGATACGGTTAACCTTTGTTATGTATCATCGATTCAAATGGTATAATTCACATCTAAGTTGTCGAGAATCGACACTTTAAACCATATATTCAATTGGTATCAAATTTGATATAAAAACCCTAATTCCAAATTCAACTCAAACGATGATTTACTCAAATAACACGAATCGAGGTGTTCGAACGATTATAACTCGATCAATTCAGATCCAAATGGTGTATATCACCTGAAAATTTAATAATTTCCCCAAATCCCACCATTTTTATCAAACCCTAATTTCCCCCTTTTCCATTTTCTCACAAAATCAATCGAATCCATCCAAATCAAACCGAATATCGAGTTATATCGAATCAATCGAACTTAAATACGAATTCTCAAAGAAATATAACAACTCGAAAAATTTAGGGTTTTTGAGAGATTTCAAGGAAGAAAGAATATACCAAATTGAAGTTCTAGAATCGAGTACAATCGTCTAGTTAGCTCAAATCTCCGATTTCCCGAAGGTTCTGACCCGATTTCGTGCTCGATTTCACTCTCTCTCTCTTTCTCTCTTAAGTTCGGCCAAGAGCTAGGGCTCACGAAATTTGAGTTGTATTAATGAAATGTTTAAGTGAGAGAGAAGGGTTTTTAACTTAATATATGGTACTTTTGCACATAGGTCCCTCCAATTATTAGATATTGCATAATTTAAAAATAAATCTTCACAAATAGGCCCTTTTGCATATTTTTAATTAAATCAAAGATTAGAATGTAACAGTATTTTAGTGTAAATAAGCTAATTGTATATCAACAGAAGTAATCTATCAAATAATTTAAACAAAAAAATTCCAATTTTCAATATTTTTTACTTTTCAGTGAAGATATCGTCCCTATTCATATGTAATTTAGCGTAATTTTCCGTATTTTAGAATAATGTAATGTAATTTAGTGTAATTTAACTTAATATAGTGTAATTCAACATAATTTCAAGTTATTTAGCGTATATTAGTACAAATATGCTAATTGTATATCAAAAGAAGTCATTTATCGAATAATTTAAACTAAAAAAATTCAAATTTTCAGTGTTTTTTGCCTTTTCAGTGAATATATCGTACCTATTCATATGTAATTTAGCGTTCGTTAGAGTAATTTAGAGTTATGTAATGTAATTTAATGTAATTTAACTTAATATAGTGTAATTCAACTTAATTTCAATTAATTTAGCGTATTTTTTTATAAATATGCTAATTATATATCAAAAGAAGTAATCTATCAAATAATTTAAACAAAATAATTCAAATTTTCTGTGTTTTCCTCCTTTTCAGTGAAGATATCGTCCCTATTCATATGTAGTTTAGCGTAATTTAGCGTACTTTACCGTAGTTTATCGTAATGTAATGTAATTTAGCTTAATTTAAATTAATATAGTGTAATTCAACATAATTTCAAGTAATTTAGCGTATTTCAGTATAAATATGCTAATTATATATCAAAAGAAGTAATCTATCAAATAATTTAAACAAAAAATTCAAATTTTCAGTGTTCCTCGCATTTTTAGCGAAGATATCGTCCCTATTCATATGTAATTTAGCGTAATTTAGCGTGATTTTACCGTATTTTACCATAATGTCATGTAATTAAGTGTAATTTAATTTAATATAGTGTAATTCAAAAAAAATTTCAAGTAATTTAGTGTATTTTAGTATAAAAATGCCAATTGTATATCAAAAGAAGTAATCTATCAAATAATTTTAACAAAAAAATTCAAATTTTTAGTGTTTTTTGTCTCTTTAGTGAAGATGTCGTCCCTATTGATATGTAATTTAGCGTATTTTAGCATAATTTATCATATTTTAACGTAATGTAATGTAATTTAGTGTAATTTAATTAAATATAGTGTAATTCAACATAATTTCAAATAATTTAGCGTAGTTTAGTACAAAAATGCTAAATGTATATAAAAAGAAGTAATCTATCAAATAATTTAAACCAAAAATTCAAATTTTCAGTGTTTTTTGCCTTTTTAGTGAAAATATCGTCTCTATTCATATGTAATTTAGCGTATTTTAGCGTAATGTAATGTAATTTAGTGTAATTTAACTTAATATGGTGTAATTCAACATAATTTCAAATAATTTAGCATATTTTAGTATAAATATGTTAATTGTATATCAGATGAAGTAATCTATCAAATAATTTCAACAAAAAAATTCACATTTTCAGTGTTTTTCGCCTTTTCAGTGAAGATATCGTGCCTATTCATATGTAATTGAGCGTAATGTAGCGTAATTTACCGTATTTTAGCGTAATGTAATGTAATTTAATGTAATTTAATTTGAAATAGTGTAATTCAACATAATTTCAACTAATTTAGCGTATTTCATTATAAATATGCTAATTATATATCAAAAGAAGAAATCTATCATATAATTTAAACAAAAAATTCAAATTTTCAGTGTTTTTCGCCTTTTCTGTGAAGATATCGTCCCTATACATATGTAATTTATTGTAAATATGCTAATTGTATATCAACAGAAGTAATCTATCAAATAATTTAAACAAAAAAATTCCAATTTTCACTATTTTTGCCTTTTCAGTGAAGATATCGTCTCTATTCATATGTAATTTAGCGTAATGTACCGTATTTTAGCATAATGTAATGTAATTTATTGTAATTCAACATAATTTCAAGTTATTTTGCGTATTTTAGTATAAATATGCTAATTGTATTTCAAAAGAAGTCATTTATCGAATAATTTAAACAAAAAAAATTCAAATTTTTTGTGTTTTTTGCCTTTTCAGTGAATATATCGTACCTATTCATATGTAATTTAGTGTAATTTAGAGTAATTTAGTGTAATGTAATGTAATTTAGTGTAATTTAACTTAATATAGTGTAATTCAACTTAATTTCAATTAATTTAGAAGCGAACTCGCATAAACAAAAACAAGGCCAAAGTCGCCTCCCGTACCAGAGTTAAAACCCGAAAGCATCATACTAATGCATTTCGGCTTCGGGGGCTAATGATAGGTCCATATGCCAATGGCCCTTAAAAAGCCCAGGCCTGGCCCAACTAAACACTTCCAGATTTAAATTCACACCAGGCCGGCCCAAAAACAGGCTACGGCCCAAAAACTGCTCGGGATTCGGACCCCTTCCCGGGGCCAACCCGAGGTAAAAGTCGCCCCGGGATTCGGACCCCCTCCCGGGGCCAACCCGAGGTTAGAAGCAGCCCAGGATTTGGACTCCCCTCCTGGGACCAACCCGAGGCGAAAGCACAGACCGAGATTTGGACCCCCTCTCAGGGCCAGCTCGGAACCAAACAAAACAAGGCTCAAAGCCTAACACGCCGAACAGCTTAAGAAGGTCGACACACGACCTCGTTGTTCGGCTTAAGACAGACTATGCGAACATTATAGCCTAGTATGCGGACGCCCTCAACAGTATACGGACCTTTGTCATTAATGCTGACAAGACCTCGCTACAGTAGGGCGTCCCCTATTTAAGGCAGAGAATTCCCCAGAAAAAGGACGGCTTTCAATCACTACTGTTGCGGCATTGACTGCTGCTACCGTTCGCTGCTTGGTTTGCTTGTTGAGTGCCATTTGCAAAGCATCTATCTTTGCGCTTAGCATGGAGATATCATCTACTCGGTGCATGCCAGGTGTTGGCTTTGGCTTCTTTCGCTCGGGGATCCAGTAGTGTTGGTTGATTGCAATCTCTTCAATTAGGTTGTAAGCCTCGTCAGGTTCCTTGTTCATGATTGCTCCTCCTGCAGAAGCATCAATAGACAACCTATCGGTAGGGTTTAGACCATTATAAAAAGTTTGGACAATCAGCCATCTTTCTAGACCATGATGTGGACAACACCTTAACATATCCTTATATCTATCTCATGCCTCACACAATGTTTCACCATCCCTCTGTTCAAAATTAGTAATTACATTTCTAAACCTTGAAGTTTTGGACGGTGGAATATATTTTGCAATAAACACATTAAACAATTGGTCCCAAGTTTGAATGGAATTGGCCGGTAAGGAAAACAACCATGCTCTTGCTTTATCTTTTAATGAGAATTGAAATAGCCTTGGCCTGATTGCTTCATCGGTAACTCCGTTGATCTTTATCGTCTCGCATATCCCTAGGAAAATTGACAAATGAAGATGTGGATCTTCATGTGGAAATCCTCCAAATTGCTGTTGCGAAACCATATTTATGAGAGCAGGTTTGATCTCAAAATTACGGTTTGTAACAGTTGGCGGGTTTATACTAGAATTAGGATCATTCGCGCGCGGTACGCAATAGTCCCGTAGAAGTTTGGGTCTTGGTGCATCGTGAACTCCATTATCACCATTGTGTCTTCTGTTGTTAATCGGTGGGATATCTGTTACATTATGAATCCTTGATTTAAATAAAAAAATACATAAAAGGGCCTAATTGTGAAGATTTTTAAATTATGCAATATTTAAAAACTTGGGGGACCTATATGCAAAAGTTCCATATATTAAGTTAATCCCTTTCTTCTCATCTTTAATTTCTACCATTCACACCTCTAATTTCGTGAGAAAGACCTAGGTTGGCCGAACCAAAGAGAGAAAGAAAGAGAGAGTGAAATCGAACGTGAAATCGGGTCAGAATTGTCGGAAAATCGGAGATTCGAACTAATTAGACGATCGTGATCAACTCTATAGCTTCAATTTGGTATATTCTTTCTTCCTTGAAATCTCTCAAAAACCCTAAATTGTTCGAATTGTTATATTTCTTTGAGAATTCGAATTTAAGTTCGATTGATTCGATATAACTCGATATTCGGTTTGATTTGGATTGATTCGATTGATTTTGTTGAGAAATTGGAAAAGGGGGAAATTAGGGTTTGGTAAAAATGGTGGGATTTGGGGAAATTACTAAATTTTCAGGTGTTATGCACCATTTGGATTTGAATCGATCGAGTTATAGTCGTTTGCACATCTCGATTCGTATTATTTGGTTGAATCATTCGTTTGAGTTGAATTTGGAATTAGGGTTTTTATGTCAATTTCATACCAATTGAATATATGGTTTAAATGGTGTCGATTCTCGACAACCTAGATGTGAACTATACCTTTTGAATCGATGTTACGTAGCAAGGGTTAACCGTATCGAACCGTGATCGAAACGAGTAAACTGAACATGAAAAACCAAGGTTCTGTGTGAGTTATTGCGGACCGAAACCCAGGTATTGCGGGCCGCAAGGGGGACAGGGACTTAACAAATTTCGGGCTGATTCTGTGTGGCTGTTGCGGGCCGCAATAAGGCTATTACGGGCCGCAATAAAATGGCAGAAAAACAAACTCTCTGGAAGAATAGTCTGCGGGCCGCAATAGATTCTTTACGGGCCGCAATAACACTCAGAAATTCAGAAATTGTGTATTTTGTGTTGTCTAAACCTAATTGATTGGACCATGATCTAAACCTATACCATTAGGACCCGTATACGATCACTAAACAGTGTTTAACCTAATTTAACTCGATTTAATCTACGGGATACCAATCGAACGCTTTAATCGAGTCTAAACGTATAAATAGGTGGTGGACCTACGAGGCATCGGATCTCGGGATCGTTCGAGACGCCTGAGCCTTAGACGAGTAAGCGATATACTCAGGTGCGGGGTTTCTGGACTTGTTTGATAGTTTATATTCAGAATTAAACTGTGTTTCGATTGACATGTTGAATTATTAGTTGAATTGCATTATCGGATTGTGTTGCATATGCATTGCATTGCCTAATTAATTGAAACTCGGATTGTTTCATCTGATTGATCTGCATACTGGTATGGTATTCTTTGTGTATTGATCTGAATGATCTAATTTGGAATTAAAAGTCACCGTGATTTATATCACCATCGGTTGGTGGATATGGTATTACCGTCCCCCATCGTGGCGACGACACCCAGGGGGTGTGTTCGGATTTGTCAAAGTCTATGCATGGACTTTGACGACCCAGTATTCTAAAGCTTTAGATCGTCTGGCCCTCAGCAGTTCCCAGTACCGGTTGGGATGAGGGGTAAGTGACTCTGTATTATGAATTGGACTATATGTGACTTGTGTATCGGTGGCATTACCCAGGGGGTGAATGCGTTTGGATGGTCGATTGGTTTTATATGGATTTTCTGGATATGAAATGGAACCAGACTCTTATTTAAACGGTTAAGCCTGTACTACCAGATATTCTGAGTTTGAGTTAAACCAAATATTGTGTGATTGAATTTCGGTTTGGCAATTCCTGTGTTGGATTTCATTTGGCTTATTGATGTCGATTTATGTGTGCATGTTTACATATTATTATAAACTGTTCTGAGCTTTATTTGTGCTTTATTTTTGAATATAATCTGTGATTGCAAGTCCAGGAGCGAAACGTGGCAAATTTATCGCACTGAGAATTTATTTCTCACCCCCTCTTTGGGTTATCTTTTCAGGTCCCGGTTCAGCAGATCAGAGAGAGGCACGAGGTCGGTAGGCCTGGTCATTCCGCTGCTTAGACTGTCTGGTATGGTGACATTAGAGATTATGTATATAGTTATGTTTTGTTGATGTACATATATAGTCTCTATGTCATTTTTGTGGTGCGTATCCATCGAGATACGGGTTTGTATGACATTACCTGACCAGCTGGGATTTATGTTACTTGTTGTTGGATTGTTTGTTTATGTTTTCTTTTACTATTATATCGTAATTGCCTTGTAGGCATACGGGCAACCGTATGTCTACGGCAGGAAAGCACATGTCGCGCCTCGTTGGGCTGCGGGGTGTGACAGGTCTCCCTTCGGTGGTATCAGAGCATGGTTTAGAACCTGAACCAGACTTGTTTGGATACGAGAGTGGTATGCGTATTAATTGGGGCCGGCACGACTATACGAATTTCGTATGATAATTAAGGAATGTAGAATATTATAAACTAACTTTGTTTATTCAGAAAATGGAAACACGTCGAGGTAGAGGCAGAGGCAGAGCTCGGAGGAATCCTGAACCTAGTCCGGAACCAATTGTTGAGCCAGCTGGGGATCAGGCTGGGGCTGGTCCAGCTGGAGCTGGAGGTGCTGGAGGAGCTGATAGAGACCGGGACTTGGATGACCGGTTGATTGCGGCCTATGAGAGAGGTCGTCAAGCACAGATGCGGGATGTCGCACCAGTGGTTCACGGTGGGGCACCCGAGGATTTCCGAAAGTTATATGATGCATTCCTGCGTTTGAATCCGCCGCGTTATGATGGAACCGGCGGGTATGCGGCAGTTGAGGAATGGCTAGCTCAGATCAATGCAAAACTGAAATTATGTCGTGCTCCCGATGAGAACAAAGTGGAGTTAGTTGAGCAACAGTTTGAAAGTGATGCTCGGTTCTGGTGGGACGGGGCTCGACGTAATTTTGAAGGGGAGGAAGTGAGGATTCCTTGGGAATGGTTCGAACAGCAGTTCAATAGGCGGTTTATGAGCAATATGCAGCGAGAAGCATTGCGGAGAAAATTTCTGGAGTTGAGGCAAGATGGACGTCCGGTGGTGGAGTACAATAGTGAATTTCTGGCTTTATCGCGCTATGCTACGGATGTGAGGAATGATGTGGAAAGGTACAATAGGCAATACTTGGACGGGTTGGATGGCAATATCTCTATGATCGTGGATACTCCGATGGCGAGGGAATTACAAATAATGATGGATCACGCCGAACAAGTTGAGATGCATGGTAAGCGGAGAAAGACGCAAGTGAATGAAAGGAATGTGAAACAGCGGGAGGATCAGAGTAGGCAAGTGTCGAAGTCGAGGGGAGGATCATCATATACTAGACCCCCTCGGTCGAACATGGCACCGAGACCCCCATTCAGACAGACCTCTATGCCGGGTTTTAAACCGGCGATGCCTTCGCAATGGTGCCGATCATGCAACCAAGCACACGATGAGATTGAGTGTAGGCGCAAGGCTAGTGCATGTTTTGTGTGTGGTAGCGCGGGACATTGGGAGAGAATGCCCGAATTCGCTTATAAAGATGCAAGGCGCTAGTGGCACGGGAGGGTCTGCTAGCGTCGGGCGTGGCGCGCCGACGGGGCGCGGACGTGGCACATTTCAAGCTAGCGGGGCTAACGCTAGCAGGGCTAGCAGCATGGGCAGTACCGGCAGGGCGGCGGCGCATGCACTTAACATCGCTGGAACTTCGCGCAACGCTGCAACTGAGCAGGGAGGCGGCCAGACCAACGTCATGACAGGTTTACTCTCTATATCTGATCATGATGCGTATTGTTTGATTGATACGGGGTGTAGTCATTCGGTTGTGTCGAGGGTGTTCGTGGAAAAGTGTAGTTGGCCAATTGAAACGAGTCACCAAATTTTAAACGTCCAAACCCCATTTGGATCAACTGATCAAGAAATTACTATATGCCGAAACCGAAATATTAAAGTAGACGGGAGGGAATTCGAGGCTGACTTGTTGGTTATGTACATTGTGGGATATGACGTATTGTTGGGAATGGATTGGTTGACGAGGCACGCGGCAACTATTGATTGTCCGCATCGACGGATTCATTTTGCGAATTCAAGAGGTATGTCATGTATTTTGAAATGTAGAGCAATTGGGGTACTAACACCGTGTGTTTCTGCTGTAGAAGTGAGACATTTATTAGAAACAGGGTGTACAGCTTATCTAGTAGCCGTGGTGTATGCGGTTGCGGCAGTTCCGGAGATCAGCACTATACCGGTGGTTTCAGAATTTGTAGATGTATTTTCGGAAGAGATTGTGGGGTTGCCCCCTGAGCGAGAAGTGGAGTTCGGTATCGAATTGGTACCGGGCACAACACCGATTTCAAAGGCGCCGTATCGAATGGCACCGGCAGAACTGAAAGAACTTAAGGCGCAGTTGGAAGACATGTTGGAAAGTGGATTTATCAGACCTAGCACATCGCCGTGGGGTGCACCAGTGCTATTTGTCAAAAAGAAAGATGGAACATTGCGGTTATGCATTGATTACCGCGAGCTGAATAAGGTAACAGTGAAAAATAAGTATCCGTTGCCTCGGATTGATGATCTGTTTGATCAGTTGCAGGGATCTTCGGTATATTCAAAGATTGATCTGAGAACAGGTACCACCAGTTGAGGATTCGGCCAAGCGACGTGGACAAGACAGCATTCCGTACAAGGTACGGGCACTAGGAATACCTGGTTATGCCATTTGGGCTGACGAACGCACCGGCAGCGTTCATGGATATGATGCAACGGGTGTTTCATGATCTATTGGATTCGACAGTTGTGGTTTTCATTGATGACATATTGGTGTATTCGCGCTCCCGAGAAGAACATGAGGTACATCTTAGAATTGTGTTGCAAAGATTGCGCGAACATCAGTTATTCGCAAAGTTTTCGAAATGTGAATTTTGGTTGGATGAAGTTACGTTTCTGGGGCATATTGTTTCGGGACAAGGGTTAGCGGTGGATCCTGAAAAGATTCGTGCTGTTACTGAATGGAAGAGGCCGAAGACAGTTACTGAGATTCGCAGCTTTTTGGGGTTAGCCGGGTACTACCGGAGATTTGTACTCGGGTTTTCGCGGTTGGCTGCACCCCTTACAAAGTTGTTGCATAAAGGTGTGAAATTTGATTGGGGTACCGCGCAAGATAAAAGTTTCGAGGAATTAAAGAGTCGGCTGGTATCCGCGCCGATCCTTGCTATGCCGACTGCTGACAAAGAGTATAAGGTTTACACCGATGCATCTCGATCAGGGTTGGGTTGCGTATTGATGCAAGATGATCATGTAATTGCCTATGCATCTCGGCAATTGCGACCGCACGAGCAAAACTACCCAACTCATGACTTGGAGTTAGCGGCGGTGATATTTGCGCTGAAGATTTGGCGGCATTATCTGTATGGCGTGAGATGTCGTATATTTACTGATCACCAAAGTTTGAAATATATCTTCACGCAAAAAGAATTGAACTTGAGGCAAAGAAGGTGGTTGGAGTTGATGAAAGACTACGATTTGGATATCCAGTATCACGCGGGAAAGGCAAACAGTGTAGCAGATGCGTTAAGCAGAAAGAGTCAGGTAAACCTGGCGTCGGTAATTACAAGTGAAGTGCATCTTCTTGAGGAAATGCGTAGGTTGGAAATTCATGTTGGCGCATCACGCGAACTAGCGTTGGAAGTTGCATCTAAGTGTAGTAGAAGTGAGGTGGAGACTAGCGCAACTGCAATTGCGTCGGTTGTGCTAGCAGCGGTTGAGATCCGATCGGAATTACACGAACAGATTCGTGTAGCGCAACACGATGATCCAAAATGTCAGAAATTTAAATTGCACTACGAGTCAAATGCTGATTCCCCGTTTAAAGTTCAAGGAGATGATATTTTGCGGTTTCATGATCGCATTTGTGTACCAAATAAATATGAACTGAAAGATCTGGTTTTATCGGAGGCGCACGACTCGGGTTACGCTATTCATCCGGGGGAAGTAAAAATGTATCAAGATTTGAAGAAATATTTTTGGTGGCCGAAAATGAAGCGAGACGTGCAAAGGTATGTAGAAAAGTGTCAGATTTGTCAGCAAGTTAAAGCAGATCGACGGAGAAAAGCAGGATTGTTGAGACCACTAGAAATACCTACGAGGAAATTTGAGTCGATCACAATGGATTTTGTATCCGGATTTCCGAGAACAGTTAGTAGGTATAACACTATCTGGGTGATTGTGGACTGGCTGACGAAGATAGCTCATTTCATTCCGCTTCGAATTGAGACATCGGGGCAAGAATTAGCGGACTTATTTTTGAAGTATCAGTTCAAGTACCACGGTTGCTCACGCTATATTATTTCAGACCGAGATCCTCGGTTCACTTCTCATTTCTGGGAGAGCTTTCAAGAGACAATGGGTACTAAGCTGAGATTCAGTACAGCGCACCATCCGCAGACGGACGGTCAATCCGAGCGCACTATCCAAACATTGGAAGACATGTTACGCTCCTGCGCGCTAAGTTTACAAGGTTTGTGGGTTGATCACTTGTATCTGGTGGAGTTCGCCTATAACAACAGTTATCACTCGAGCATTGGTATGTCACCGCAAGAGGCGCTGACAGGACCGCAAATGTTAGAAGAAATTGCTGAGAAAACAAAAATGGTTCTGAGTCGGCTCAAGTCAGCTCAAGAAAGACAAAGGAAATACGCGGATATTCATCGAAGACCGTTGGAATTCCAAGAAAGTGATCACGTATGGCTTCGAGTTTTGCCTGTCAGAGGCGTACACAGATTTGGTGTTTCGGGTAAGCTAAGTCCTCATTATATTGGGCCGTTTCAGATTTTGCAATGAGTTGGACCGGTAGCATACGAGCTTGCACTACCACCAGCGTTAGACCGGGTTCATCCGGTGTTTCATGTATCACAGCTGCGCAGATATGTACGAGATCCGTCACATTGTATTGACCATTCTGATTAACACGTGCAAGACGATCTGACCTATCAAGAGGAACCGATGCGGATATTGGATCGAAAAGAGCAACGGCTACGAAGCAAAGTGATCCGGCTCGTGTTGGTAAAATGGGGACGACATTCCGATAAGGAAGCGACGTGGGAACTCGAGGAGAGCATCCGACAAAAGTATCCGGAGTTATTCGACAATTAAGGTACGAAATCAAGTTCAGCGGACTGAACTTCATTTTAAGGGGGGGAGAATTGTTACATTATGATCCTTGAATAAATAAAAATATACAAAAAGGGCCTAATTGTAAGGATTTCAAATTAATGCAATATTTAAAAACTTGGAGGGCTTATGTGCAAAAATTCCATATATTAAGTAAATACCTTTCTTCTTCTCTTTATTTTCTCCCATTTACACCTCTAATTTCGTGAGAGGGCTAGGGTTGAGCCGAACCAAAGAGGGAAAGAGAGAGTGTCACACCCCGCAGCCCAACGAGGCGCGACAGGTGGTCTCCCTGCCGTAGACATACGGTTTCCCGTATGCCTACTAGGCAATTACGATATAATAAGAATTTAAAACATAAACAAACAACCAAACAAAATAGATATCATAAATCCCAGCTAGTCAGGTAGTGTCATACAACCCGTATCTCGATGGATACGTACCACAAAAATGACATAGAGACTATATATATATACATCCACAAAACCTAACTGTATACATAATCTCTCATGTCAGCATACCAGACAACTATGCAGCGGAATGACTAGGCCTACTGACCTCGTGCCTCTCTCGGCCCTGCTGAACCCGGACCTGAAAAGGTAATCCAAAGAGGGGGTGAGAAATAAATTTCTCAGTGCGATAAATTTGCCACGTTTCGCTCCTGGACTTGCAATCACAGATTTATATTCAAAAGTAAAGCACAAATAAAGCTCAGAACAGTTCATAACAATATATATATAAACATGCACACATCAACCGACATCAATAAGCCAAATGAAATCCAACTCAGGAATTGCCAAATCGAAATTCAATCACACAATATTTGGTTTAACTCGAACTCAGAATATCTGGTAGTTATAGGTTTAACCGTTTAAATAAAAGTCTGGTTCCATTTCATATCCGGAAAAATTCATATAAAACCAAATGTCAATCCAACCGCATTCACCCCCTGGGTAATGCCTCCGATACATTTAAAACCAATCGACCATTCAAACGCATTCACCCCCTGGGTAATGCCATCCGATACACAAGTCACATATAGTCCAATTCATAATACAGAGTCACTTACCCCTCGTCCCAACCGGTACTGGGAACTGCTGAGGGCCAGACGATCTAAAGCTTTAGAATACTGGGTTCGTCAAACGTCCATGCATAGACTTTGACAAATCCGAACACACCCCCTGGGTGTCGTCGCCACGGTGGGGGACGGTATTGCCATATCCACCAACCGATGGTGATATAAATCACGGTGACTTTAATTTCCAAATTAGATCATTCAGATCAATACACAAATAACCACCATACCAGCATGCAGATCAATCAGATATGCAATTCAAGTTTCAATTAATTAGGGCAATGCAATGCATATGCAACAAAATCCGACAATGCAATTCAACCAATAATTCAACATGTCAATCGAAACACAGTTTAATTCTGAATATAAACTATCAAACAAGTCCAGAAACCCCGCACCTGAGTATATAGCACGCTTGTCTAAAGATCAGGCGTGTCGAACGATCCCGAGATCCGATGCCTCGTAGGTCTACCACCTAATTAACCGTTTAGATTCGATTAAAACAACCGATTGGTATCCCGTAGGTCAAATCATTTTAAATTAGGTTAAACACGATCTAGTGTTCGTATTTTGGCCATATCTTGGTCATACGGATTCCGATTTGGGTGAATCAAAGCTTGACGGAATCAGAACGAAAAGATCTACAACTTTCATGAAGGAAACAAACCCAAATTCGGAATGTAGAATTTTGTATAGCCGATTTCAGTACATGTTTACAGAATTTCTGGGTAGTTATTGCGGCCCGGAATGGACTTATTGCGGCCCGCAGACTAAATTTCCAGAGAATCTGTATTTTCTGCCATTTCATTTCGGTCCGCAATGACCCTATTTCGGTCCGCAACCTATACACAGAAACTTGGTATTTTTCAGGTTTACTTGGCTCGTTTCGATCGGGTTTCGATACGGTTAACCTTTGTTACTTGTTCTCGGTTCAGAAGGTATATTACAACCAAGTTATCGAGAATCGACACCATTTAAACCATATATTCAATTGGTATGAAATTTGATATAAAAACCCTAATTCCAGTTCAACACAAACGATGATTTCATCAAACGATACGAATCAAGATGTTCGAACGACTATAACTCGATCAATTTAGATCCAAATGGTGTATAACACCTGAAAATTTAATCATCTCCCCACTTCCAACATTTTCACCAAACCCTAATTTCACCCCTTTTCCAATTTCTCCCAAAATCAATCGAATCGATCCAAATCAAAACGAATACCGAGTTATATCGAATCAATTGAACTTAAAAACGAATTCTCAACAAAATATAACAATTCGAACAATTTAGGGTTTTTGAGAGATTTCAAATAAGGAAAAATCATACCAAATTGAAGCTATAGAATCGATCACGATCTTCTAATTAGTTCGAATCTCCGTTTTCCCGCAAATCCCGACCCGATTTCACGTTCGATCTCCTCTCTCTCTCTTTCTCTCTTTGGTTCGGCCAAAGGTTAGGGTTCACAAAATATGGGGTGATTAATGGAGTGATCAAGAGAGAGAGAAGGGTTATTAACTTAATATATGGTACTTTTGCACATAGGTCCCTCCACTTTTATAATATTGCAAAATTTAAAAATATAACTTCACAAATAGGCCCTTTTACACATTTTTAATTTAATTAAAGATTCATTTATGCATTTTTATTTAATTCAATGATTCATAATGTAACAATTCTCCCCCCCTTAAAATGAAGTTCAGTCCGCTGAACTTGTTTTTGTACCTTATTTGTCGAACAACTCCGGATACTTTTCTCGGATGCTCTCCTCGAGCTCCCACGTCGCTTCCTTATCGGAATGTCGTCCCCATTTTACCAACACGAGCCGGATTACTTTGCTTCGTAGCCGTTGTTCCTTTCGATCCAGTATTCGCATTGGTTCCTCTTGATAAGTCAGATCATCTTGCACATGTAAATCCGAATGATCAATACAATGCGACGGATCTCGCACATATCGGCGCAATTGTGATACATGAAACACCGGATGAACCCGGTCCAACGCTGGTGGTAGTGCAAGCTCGTATGCTACCGGTCCAACTCGTCGCAAAATCTGAAACGGCCCAATATACCGAGGACTTAGCTTCCCCGAAACCCCAAATCTGTGTACGCCTCTGACAGGCGAAACACGAAGCCATACGTGATCACTTTCTTGGAATTCCAACGGTCTACGATGAATATCCGCGTATTTCCTTTGCCTTTCTTGAGCTGACTTGAGTCGACTCAGAACCATTTTCGTTTTCTCAGCAATTTCTTCTAACATTTGCGGTCCCGTAGGCGGATATGTACCCGCCGGTCCCCACCACAGCGGAGTACTACACTGCTGCCCTGTCAGCGCCTCTTGCGGTGACATACCAATACTCGAGTGATAACTGTTGTTATAAGAGAACTCCACCAGATACAAGTGATCAACCCACGAACCTTTGAAACTTAGCGCACAAGAGCGTAACATGTCTTCCAATGTCTGAATAGTGCGCTCGGACTGACCGTCCGTCTGCGGATGATGCGCGGTACTGAATCTCAGCTTGGTACCCATTGCCTCTTGAAAGCTCCCCCAGAAATGAGAAGTGAACCGAGGATCTCGGTCTGAAATAATATGGCGTGAACAACCGTGGTACTTGAACTGATACTTCAAGAATAATTCCGCTAATTCTTGCCCCGACGTCTCAATCCGTAGCGGAATGAAATGAGTTATCTTCGTCAGCCGGTCCACAATCACCCAAACCGTGTTGTATCTATTAACTGTTCTCGGAAACTCGGATACAAAATCCATTGTGATCGACTCGAATTTTCTCGTAGGTATTTCTAGCGGTCTCAACAACCCCGCTTTCCTCCGTCGATCTGCTTTAACCTGCTGACATATTTGACATTTCTCAACGTACCTTTGCACGTCTCGCTTCATTTTCGGCCACCAAAAATACTTCTTCAAATCTTGATACATTTTCACTTCCCCCGGATGAATAGCATTACCCGAGTCGTGCGACTCCGATAGAACCACATCTTTCAACTCCGATTTATTTGGTACACAAATGCGATCGTGAAACCTCAAAATTCCATCTCCTTGAACTTTAAATGGGGAATCCGCATTTGACTCGTAGTGCAATTTGAATTTCTGACACTTTGGATCATCTTGTTGCGCTGCACGAATCTGTTCGTGTAATTCCGATCGGATCTCAACCGCTGCTAGCACAACCGACGCAATTGCAGTTGCGCTAGTCCCCACCTCGCTTTTACCACACTTAGATGCCACTTCCAACGCTAATTCGCGTGATGCGCCAACATGAATTTCCAACCTACGCATTTCCTCAAGAAGATGCTTTTCAATTGTGATTACCGACGCCAGGTTTACCTGACTCTTTCTGCTTAACGCATCTGCTACACTGTTTGCCTTTCCCGCGTGATACTGGATATCCAAGTCGTAGTCTTTCATCAACTCCAACCACCTCCTTTGCCTCATATTCAATTCCTTTTGCGTGAAGATATATTTCAAACTCTGATGATCGGTAAATATACGGCATCTCACGCCATACAAATAATGTCGCCAAATCTTCAACGCAAATATCACCGCCGCTAACTCCAAGTCATGAGTCGGGTAGTTTTGCTCGTGCGGTCGCAATTGCCGAGATGCATAGGCAATTACATGGTCATCTTGCATCAATACGCAACCCAACCCTGATCGCGATGCATCGGTGTAAACCGTATACTCTTTATCTACAGTCGGCATAGCAAGGATCGGCGCGGATACCAGCCGACTCTTCAATTCCTCAAAGCTTTTATCTTGCGCGGTACCCCAATCAAATTTCACGCCCTTATGTAACAACTTTGTAAGTGGCGCAGCCAACCGCGAAAATCCGAGTACAAACCTCCTGTAGTACCCGGCTAACCCCAAAAAGCTACGAATCTCCGTAACTGTCTTCGGCCTCTGCCATTCGGTAACTGCTCGAATCTTTTCAGGATCCACCGCTAATCCTCTTCCCGAAACAATATGCCCGAGAAAGGAAACCTCATCCAACCAAAATTCACACTTCGAAAACTTTGCGAATAACTGATGTTCCCGCAACCTTTGCAAAACAATTCTAAGATGTACCTCATGTTCTTCCCGGGAGCGCGAATATACCAAGATGTCATCAATGAAAACCACAACCGTCGAATCCAATAGATCGTGAAATACCCGTTGCATCATATCCATGAACGCTGCCGGTGCGTTCGTCAGCCCAAATGGCATAACAAGGTATTCATAATGCCCGTACCTTGTACGGAATGCTGTCTTGTCCACGTCGCTAGGCCATATCCTCAACTGGTGGTACCCTGTTCTCAGATCGATCTTTGAATATACCGAAGATCCCTGCAACTGATCAAACAGATCATCAATCCGAGGTAACGGATACTTGTTTTTCACGGTTACCTTATTCAACTCGCGGTAATCAATGCATAGCCGCAACGTTCCATCCTTCTTTTTGACAAACAACACTGGCGCACCCCACGGCGATGTGCTAGGTCTGATAAACCCACTCTCCAACATGTCTTCCAACTGCGCCTTTAGTTCTTTCAGTTCTGCCGGTGCCATACGATACGGCGCCTTTGAAATCGGTGTTGTGCCCGGTACTAGTTCGATACCGAACTCCACTTCTCGCTCAGGTGGCAACCCCACAATCTCTTCCGGAAATACGTCTACGAATTCTGAAACTACCGGTATTGTGCTGATCTCCGGAACTGCAGCAGCCGCATACACCACGGCTACTAGATAAGCTGTACATCCTGTTTCTAACAAATTTCTCACTTCTACAGCAGAAACACACGGTGTTAGTACCCCAAGTTCTCTACATTTCAAAGTACATGACATACCTCTTGAATTCGCAAAATGAATCCGTCGATGCGGACAATCGATAGTGGCCGCGTGCCTCGTCAACCAATCCATTCCCAACAAGACATCATACCCCACAATATCCATAACCAACAAATCAGCTTCGAATTCCCTTCCATCTACTTTAATATTACGGTTTCGGCACATAGTAATTTCTTGATCAGTTGATCCAAATGGGGTTTGAACGTTTAAAACTTGGTGACTCGTTTCAATTGGCCAACTACACTTTTCCACAAATACCCTCGACACCACCGAATGACTACACCCCGTATCAATCAAACAATAAGCCTCATGATCAGATATAGAGAGTAAACCTGTCATGACGTCAGTCTGGCCGCCTCCCTGCTCAGTTGCAGCGTTGCGCGAAGTTCCAGCGATGTTAAGTGCATGCGCCGCCGCCCTGCCGGTACTGCCCAAGCTGCTAGCCCTGCTAGCGTTAGCCCCGCTAGCTTGAAATGTGCCACGTCCGCGCCCCGTCGGCGCGCCACGCCCAACGCTAGCTGACCCTCCTGCGCCACTAGCGCCTTGCATTCTTATAAGTGAATTCGGGCACTCCCTCGCCCAATGTCCCGTGCTACCACATATGAAACACGCACTAGCCTTGCGCCTACATTCAATCTCATCGTGTGCTTGGTTGCATGATCGGCACCATTGCGAAGGCATCGCCGGTCTAGGACCCGGCATAGAGGTCTGTCTGAATGGAGGTCTCGGTGCCATGCTCGGCCGAGGGGGTCTGGTATACGATGATCCTCCCCTCGACTTCGATACTTGTCTACTCGGATCCTCCCGCTGTTTCACATTTCTTTCATTTACTTGCGTCCTTCTCCGCTTACCATGCATCTCCACTTGTTCTGCGTGATCCATCATTGTTTGCAATTCTCTCGCCATCGGAGTATCCACTATCATAGAGATGTTGCCATCCAACCCGTCCAAGTATTGTCTATGGTACCTTTCCACCTCATTCCTCACATCCGTTGCATAACGAGATAATGCCAAGAACTCACTATTATACTCCACCACCGGACGCCCATCTTGCCTTAGCTCCAGAAATTTTCTACGCAAAGCTTCACGTTGCAAGTTGCTCATGAACCGCCTATTGAACTGTTGCTCAAACCACTCCCAAGGAATTCTCGCTTCCTCCCCTTCAAAATTACGTCGGGCCCCGTCCCACCAAAATCTAGCGTCGCTCTCCAGCTGTTGCTCAACTAACTCAACTTTATTGTCATCGGGAGCACGACATAAATTCAACTTGGCATTTATCTGAGCCAACCATTCTTCAGCTGCCGCATACCCGCCGGTTCCATCATAACGCGGCGGATTCAAACGCATGAATGCATCATATAACCTTCGGAATTCTTCGGGTGCCCCACCTTGAACCACTGGTGCGACATCCCGCATTTGCGCTTGACAACCTCTCTCATAGGCCGCAATCAACCGGTCATCCAAGTCCCGGTCTCTCTCAGCTCCTCCAGCACCTCCAGCTCCAGCTGGACCAGCCCCAGCCCGACCCCCAACTGGCTCACCAATTGGTTCCGGACTAGGTTCAGGGTTCCTACGAGCTCTGCCTCTGCCTCTACCTCGGCGTGTTTCCATTTGCTGAATAAACAAAGTTAGTTTATAATATTCTATATTCCTTATTTATCATACGAAATCCGTATAGTCGTGCCGGCCCCATTTAATACGCATACCACTCACGTATCCAAACAAGTCTGGTTCAGGTTCTAAACCATGCTCTGATACCACCGAAGGGGGGACCTGTCACACCCCGCAGCCCAACGAGGCGCGACAGGTGATCTCCCTGCCGTAGACATACGGTTTCCCGTATGCCTACTAGGCAATTACGATATAATAAGAATTTAAAGACATAAACACACAACCAAACAAAATAGATATCATAAATCCCAGCTAGTCAGGTAATGTCATACAAACCCGTATCTCGATGGATACGCACCACAAAAATGACATAGAGACTATATATATATATACATCCACAAAACCTAACTGTATACATAATCTCTCATGTCAACATACCAGACCAACTACGCAGCGGAATGACTAGGCCTACTGACCTCGTGCCTCTCTCGGCTCTGCTGAACCCGGACCTGAAAAGATAATCCAAGAGGGGGTGAGAAATAAATTTCTCAGTGCGATAAATTTGCCACGTTTCGCTCCTGGACTTGCAATCACAGATTTATATTCAAAAGTAAAGCACAAATAAAGCTCAGAACAGTTCATAACAATATATATATAAACATGCACACATCAACCGACATCAATAAGCCAAATGAAATCCAACTCAGGAATTGCCAAATCGAAATTCAATCACACAATATTTGGTTTAACTCGAACTCAGAATATCTGGTAGTTATAGGTTTAACCGTTTAAATAAAAGTCTGGTTCCATTTCATATCCGGAAAAATTCATATAAAACCAAATGTCAATCCAACCGCATTCACCCCCTGGGTAATGCCTCCGATACATTTAAAACCAATCGACCATTCAAACGCATTCACCCCCTGGGTAATGCCATCCGATACACAAGTCACATATAGTCCAATTCATAATACAGAGTCACTTACCCCTCGTCCCAACCGGTACTGGGAACTGCTGAGGGCCAGACGATCTAAAGCTTTAGAATACTGGGTCGTCAAACGTCCATGCATAGACTTTGACAAATCCGAACACACCCCCTGGGTGTCGTCGCCACGGTGGGGGACGGTATTGCCATATCCACCAACCGATGGTGATATAAATCACGGTGACTTTAATTTCCAAATTAGATCATTCAGATCAATACACAAATAACCACCATACCAGCATGCAGATCAATCAGATATGCAATTCAAGTTTCAATTAATTAGGGCAATGCAATGCATATGCAACAAAATCCGACAATGCAATTCAACCAATAATTCAACATGTCAATCGAAACACAGTTTAATTCTGAATATAAACTATCAAACAAGTCCAGAAACCCCGCACCTGAGTATATAGCACGCTTGTCTAAAGATCAGGCGTGTCGAACGATCCCGAGATCCGATGCCTCGTAGGTCTACCACCTAATTAACCGTTTAGATTCGATTAAAACAACCGATTGGTATCCCGTAGGTCAAATCATTTTAAATTAGGTTAAACACGATCTAGTGTTCGTATTTTGGCCATATCTTGGTCATACGGATTCCGATTTGGGTGAATCAAAGCTTGACGGAATCAGAACGAAAAGATCTACAACTTTCATGAAGGAAACAAACCCAAATTCGGAATGTAGAATTTTGTATAGCCGATTTCAGTACATGTTTACAGAATTTCTGGGTAGTTATTGCGGCCCGGAATGGACTTATTGCGGCCCGCAGACTAAATTTCCAGAGAATCTGTATTTTCTGCCATTTCATTTCGGTCCGCAATGACCCTATTTCGGTCCGCAACCTATACACAGAAACTTGGTATTTTTCAGGTTTACTTGGCTCGTTTCGATCGGGTTTCGATACGGTTAACCGTTGTTACTTGTTCTCGGTTCAGAAGGTATATTACAACCAAGTTATCGAGAATCGACACCATTTAAACCCTATTTTCAATTGGTATGAAATTTGATATAAAAACCCTAATTCCAATTCAACACAAACGATGATTTACTCAAATATCACGAATCGAGATGTTCGAACGACTATAACTCGATCAATTTAGATCCAAATGGTGTATAACACCTGAAAATTTAATCATCTCCCCAAATTCCAACATTTTCACCAAACCCTAATTTCACCCCTTTTCCAATTTCTCCCAAAATCAATCGAATCGATCCAAATCAAAACAAATACCGAGTTATATCGAATCAATCGAACTTAAAAACGAATTCTCAACAAAATATAACAATTCGAACAATTTAGGGTTTTTGAGAGATTTCAAATAAGGAAAAATCATACCAAATTGAAGCTATAGAATCGATCACGATCTTCTAATTAGTTCGAATCTCCGTTTTCCCGCAAATCCCGACCCGATTTCACGTTCGATCTCCTCTCTCTCTCTTTCTCTCTTTGGTTCGGCCAAAGGTTAGGGTTCACAAAATATGGGGTGATTAATGGAGTGATCAAGAGAGAGAGAAGGGTTATTAACTTAATATATGGTACTTTTGCACATAGGTCCCTCCACTTTTATAATATTGCAAAATTTAAAAATATAACTTCACAAATAGGCCCTTTTACACATTTTTAATTAAATCAAAGATTCATTTATGCATTTTTATTTAATTCAATGATTCATAATGTAACAGAGAGAGAGAGAAATCGAGCGTGGAATCGGATCAGAATTGTCGGAAATCTGAGATTCGAGCTAAATAGACGATCGTGCTCAGTTCTAAAGCTTCAATTTGGTATATTTTTCCTTCCTTGCAATCTTTTGAAAACCCTAATTTGTTGAATTGTTGTATTTCGTTGAGAATTTGAATTAAAGTTCGATTGATTTGATTAACTCGATATTCGGTTTGATTTGTATTGAATCGAATGGATTTGCTTGTGAAATTGGAAATGGTGAATTAGGGTTTGGTAGAATGGTGGAATTTGTGGAATTTCTAAGTTTTCAAGTGTTATGCACCATTTGGATCTGAATTGATCGAGTTATAATCGTTTGAACATCTCGATTCGTGTTATTTGATTAAATCATCCATTTGAGTTGAATTTTGGAATTAGGGTTTTATACCAATTGAATTCATGGTTTAATTGTGTCGATTCTCGATAACCTAGATGTGAATTATACCTTCTGAATCGATGATACGTAGCAAGGGTTAACCATGTCGAATCTCGATCGAAACGAGTTAAACTAAACATGAAAACCAGCTTCTGTGTGATTTATTGCGGGCCGAAACCACAAGTATTGCGGGCCGCAAGGGAACAGGGACTTAACCAAAACTTCGGACTGTTCTGTGTTGTTGTTGCGGTCCACAACAGACCCATTACGGGCCGCAATAAATATAGCAGAACAACATACTCTCTGGAAAGTTAGGCTACGGGCCGCAACAGAGCCATTACGGGCCGCAAAGCACACCCAGAATTTCTGTAATTGTATATTTTGTGTTGTATAAGCCTAATTGGTTGAACCATTACCTAAACCTATACCATTAGGACCCGAATACGAACCCTAAACCGTGTCTAACCTAATTTAACTCGATTTAACCTACGGGATACCAATCGAATGTTATAATCGAGTCTAAATGTATAAATAGGTGGTAAACCTACGAGGCATCGGATCTCGGGATCATTGAG